>JAYMSU010001511.1:0-10296 GCA_036897765.1 Erodium chrysanthum
GAACCCCCCGGGGAGCCCGGGCGCCGTGACCCTGCCGTCGCGATCCGTGTCGAAGAAGTCGAACGTCTCCCTCAGATCCGAGTCGCACGTGGGCCCGCAGACCGACCCGACCCGGCTCATGAGCGCCTCCAGGCTCACGCACCCTTTCCCGTCGCACCCGATCTCCCTCAGCATCTCCACCACCCCCTCCCGGGTCGGGGGATCCGACCCGAACCTCCCGAGCAGCTCCTCGAGCTCCTTGCTCATTTCTCGCCCTAACTACCCTAGATACCGTCGCTTCAAAGGTACTTGGATTTCCTCTTCTTCCAGTACCGCTTCTCTGCATCTCGTCAGCGGCGGTCGGAGCTCCGACCTCATCCTCTCCGTCCATTTCCAAGGGAGAGTCTGTGTGAGTACTCGATCTGGAAGTTTACCGTACGCTTCCTTTTTTTTGTTTGGCTGCTGAGAAAATGGAAAACAAAATGAAATTAAGAATCGGTGCCTTAGGTTTTGTTGGTTCCAGCTAGTTTTTGTTTCTATTTTGAAGTTAGGATCTCGAGATATTGAAGCCTTTCTGTTTGATTTAGCTCCGTGAGTAATCCGAGATCTGGTGCTGTGATTTATGAACTGTGGACCTGATATTTTCATATCTCGAAGATCTTATAGTCGTGTTTGTTGTTTCTTGTGCTTCTCTAGAGTTGTCTTGTTACTACAGTTTTGTTGAGTGGTTGCCTGGTAAATGACCTTCATGATCTTCTGAGGGAGAGAAGAGCTGCTAGTGTACTGTATGTAGTTTTCTAGCTTGATTCCTTTAGAATCATTAGGATTGCTTTTGCAGATGGTTTCAGCTTCAAATATTGCTGTTAGAATCATGTCATTGTGCTTGATTGCTGTTAGAGTCATTAGGATTGCTTTTGAACCATGCTTTTCAAATATTGCTACAGTTTTCTAGCTTGAAAGTATTTCCTCTTCAAATATTGTACTGTATCTATTTGAGCTTTAATGAAGCATTGCATGGTAATTGACCACGGGCCTTACGGAAATCAGGAATGGTTGAATTCCTATGAGCTTGTTCGTATGATTTGTGTCCAAGTACTTATGAATATGATGTGCAGATGCAGTTGATTCAAGATTCTGTAACTTGTGTGCTATGTGTTTACTCTTCTTCTTGGAAGTTCAGATATCAAATAGGAATTGATACCATTGTTGTTTGTTACGGAAAATGTCCAATTGAAATTTGTATGGATACTTCTATCAACAGTTCCATATGCAATTTTCGTAACCTCTTGATTCCTTAGTGTATTCCTTGCGTGCCCTACTTTTCTGGTGTAGCAATTAGTTGGTTGTCGAAATATTTGTTGTGTCCTCTGATGGACTTTTTTATCACGTTCTGAGTATTATAATACTACATTGGGGCAGGAAGAGCACTTTGTCTCCAAGCTGCAGTTCTCCAGACCACAGGTGTCATGCATTTCTGGCTTTCCTGCCAGGGGTACCAGAGCTGTTTTAGCAAGTTACATAGATTCTGAAGGCGAGGTAAGATATTCAATGTTCCTTATGATTATATCTTTTGTGTAGGATATGCTGATACTATATGGAAAATCCTGATATACTGTCGGTTGAGAAGTGAAATTCATATTTTCTGCCTTGACGTGATTTTCCTAAAAGGTTAAAGCTCATGTGCATTGTTAGATTGAAATACTAAAGCTAAGAACCTCGATTATAGACCCTTCTCTATTGGATCTGGTTCTCTTTTGAGGTCACATACATACCCCATCAAGAGGGAGAGCATGAACCTTTGGCCTTCCAACAACTTCACAAGCTTTATCAAGTAAATCCAGTGTGGCTGCTTTATTATGTGGTTAAAACTTAAAAACCATTGCTGTGAACCCCCATTTTCTTTCTTTTTTACTCCTCTTTTCAACGAATAATGCCATAACTCGTTCCTTTTCAAAAGGAGCAAGTTGGAGATATTAAAAACAGTCCGTTACCAACTAGAGTTTTGAATGAAGAGTAGGCAGTCACTACATGATACAGTAATATTATTGATGGCTGATGTCTTTCTTGTGGGTTCTTTCTAGAGCACAACTGTGTGGTAGCAACTTAATCAAAAACTCAACTTGATCTATTGTTGATTAAAATCCACGGATACATGTATGGTATTTTTTTAAGTAATAATTTCCAAGTACTTAAAATACACGTTCTTTTGGTACTACTATCTACATTTGGGACAATCTCCAATGATATATTATTTATTTGAGTGAGAGGACCTTCAATAGTAGTATATGTTTTTTTGGTTCATGGTAAAACATTGATACCTTGAATTCCTTTTTGCATCTTTGCAGCTACAGAAGTTTGCTTTGCGGTTTTCAACTAATTCTGAGGCGGATGCATTCATAAATGTTTTAAAGGTATACCACCACTCGAAGAATTACACTATACTAAGCTTTCGTTATTTACATTATTGAAAAAGATTATTCATAAAGCCTGTTACACACTCCTGTTGTGGAGGATTTCCTCTTTTTTGAAATAAGCCTTTATATTTGGTTAATTTTACAGGATACCTTGAAGGATACAACAGATACTGTACTTCCGAGTAGTGATTTTCGATCTGAAATCTCTTCACAATCTGAGTTCATGTCTTCTAACAGGCCATTGCCTAGGTGAAACTGTGAAAGTTTTATTATCTGTCATTACAGAATCTTCATTTTCAGCGGGGAGCCAATTGTTATATTAAAAAACTAATATGAACTGAGTTGAACTAGTTTCAAAGAAATGTACTGATAAATGTTTGTGTGCGGACTTTGCAGAGCTCAAGATGATTTGAGTATGATGACTCCCGTTTCTGCACACACTGCGATGTCACAATGTGTGAACTATGAAGCTGAGCAATGGTCTCAACCAGAGTACATCTCTTCTGATAGACCCCCTTATAGGTAAAAAGGAAATGTAGCATTGCCATCTTATTTCATTTCGTTCCTTTACCAACTTACACACTTTATCAAGATTCAGATCTTCTTCTTTTTTGGGAACCACCTACATTATGTTTTATTATTTGCAGATCCGAGGAAGGTTCAAGCATTATACCTGTTATAAAGGATTATTCTCCTCTGATGCCCCCAGGCATAAACTATGAAGTTGAGCAACACTCAGTTAAACAAGAAGCCAGACTTAACCACAACTTTAAAGACACTCACCCAGCCTTGCCTCCCAGCTTTGAGACATTGCTAACCAACTGTTGCTCTGAGGTGGAACTAGGTAGATTGTCTACCCCCATTCACAATTTAAAAATATAAATCTCTTTTGTGATTCACTCAATGACCATTTTAGTCAATTGGAATGATGCAGCCACAGCCCAACAGTCTATATGTGGAGAAGTTGACCTGAAATCCCAAATCATGGTATCCTTCAAATTTTGAAATTTAATATTGTCAGTGGATGTGTTTGGTGACCTGGGTTGTAGTGCCCGTGAGAGGTTCGGATCAATTTGCCATACTAACATTTCAATTTTGCCTTTTTTTTCTTTGCAGAAATATATGGAAGATTCTTCCTTCCATGGTAAGTAACTTACACAGCCCCTTCCAACCTTTGTCGTGTTCCTGATTATATGAGCAAAGATATGTGGGTTCTTTAAAACATTTCATTTTATTCATCACCGTCGGGTCATTGTTAGATCTAACTTGGTCATCAGATAGAGATATTAGCATGTGTAGATGCATATATATGATTGAAACAAATCTGTTATTGTTAGAGAAGCTGAATCAGACATTTTTCTTGTATTTGGTGTCAACTACAGATATGTTGAGTAAAGTGGAGAGAGTTATACACGAGTTGGGGGATGACCTCTCACTGTAATCCTTGACGGTGTTACAAGGGAAGCAATTGAAGCTTGTTCTTTGGTTTGCCAGCCATGACCAGCCCTTCCACTTACTTATTTGCTTGGTGTCAGGGCCATATGTTATAACTATTTAGCCTGCAAATCCAAGTTTTTGAGTCTGGGATCTAATAGGTTTGTGGTTGTGGACTTTCATTTGACTATTAAGCTGAATATAATCATCTATCCTTGTGTTGATAACTTCAACTTGGTTTCAAACTTACAACTTGCCGCTGAAAATCTCACATAATCATGCATCAACTCTCATAGTGGTTGTGGTTGAGGTTGAGGATATGATAATGAAATTCCCATCAAAATATTTAACTAGCATTTATATCATGACCCAAATGAGCTTTGCTCACTGGGACAACATGAGTAATCTGTATTTTACCTGCCGGAAATAGATTTAGCATCCTACCTATAATTTATAGGCTCGCAATATAACAATGCTTTAACTGTTATACCAGATATGATGCGGACGAGTTTTTGTATTTCCAAACCCGACTCTTTTTTTGATAAGTTATTTTTGTAACTTGGACTCGTATAACTTATGGTTCTTATTCACAAGATTACTTTCTTCCAAAGAAAAATCTGACTTGATCCCATTCCATTCTTGGTCACTCCCCCCAATTTAATAGGATGAATTCATAATTATACACAAGCAGTGGACTGGACGGGAGGTGATGAACAGGGATTTTTCTAATTCCTTCAATGAAACCAAAATGATTAAATCTAAATCCAATACAATCTCGACATCTGATCGTGAGCCCAACTTGATTTCAGGCCCATTCATTGTCCGTCAGGAATGAAGCAATCCTTTCCTTTGAAGCCAGACAGCATAGGATCTTGCAGTTTTGTAAGACTCGGTAGTTTTTCTCACTGAAATGCTCTGTATGTGGCTGCAGATTTTTTAATTTCTATGCTCTGTATGTGCTTCACTAAGATGTTGCCGACCTCACACAAAACCCTATGTTGGTATATAGCTATAGCAACTGGAATAATCATTGACAGATCCAAAGGTAAAAGAAAAGCTATCTTGGTAATGGTAGCTCACACTCCTTGCTTCAATTTCAAAAACTATATTTGTGGTTTCTTTTTCCCTAAATGGGATGATTGATTTGATGATGAATCTAAGTATGCTGATATATGATATATCCCCAAACAACTTTGTAAGCTAAGCTTGTTGGAATATGGTTACTAGTATAAAACACAGGCTAGACTACAAAATTTCATCAAAATTGACATTCAGTTTCTTTTTTATTTTATTTTGGCAGGTGTACAAGTTTGGAAGGTTAGTCATCTTCAAACAAATGATATTACAAGGTCAGCAACACATTTTTTGTTCATTTTATATTAAAAGATACTTGGGGATTCCTCACTACACACATTTTTTTTATTGAATTCATTCTAGCGTAAGTGATAACATATGAAGAAGCATAACCTTAAGGATTCACTAGTAGCATCAGAAGTCAATGTTGCATGGTAATGGTAATGCCATTTGTTGCTAGCTCAGCTCAGGTTGTTTATGTGTAGGAAAGCTTGAGTGAGATAGAGACTTTTTCATGACAACATTTGACAGTGATGTTGGTAATAGCTAGAGCCGGCTGGCTGGCTGTTTTGTATTGACTGTCTGTTTTATATGGTGTACTTGGCCGGCAAAGATCCATGGTTTTACCTCCAAACTTATATTTTGGGAAGCGAGTTAGCGAAACTATGAAATCTGAAAGAAATAAAAATGTTGCAGTTCAATAAGGCATTTTATGTTACCCACTATAGAAAAAACCAGTCTATAATATAGCTGACTTTGCTGCACAAACTGTGAAAAATAAGAAGTCAAAAGTTTCCAGATTGTATGAGTTTCCATAACTCATCCTTCTTTCTGCTCTTGTGTCCTCACCCTTCTTTCAGTACATACAGCTAATTATCAGTCATCAATATTCCTTAACTTAGGAAGTATCCTCTATTTCTGCTCTCTGGTATTGCATACTATTTATATGGCGGCAATGATGATTAGATGAGAGATGCTTACACCACCTCTTGGTAAAAACACGAAACAAAAACCTTACCTGGCTTTGTAAATTGTACGCATCGACCATGGATAAACCAGAACAGAATCTTAATTTATACACCGGGTTGCCCAAGGAGACTTTGGTAACAGCAAAATTATATACTTGTAGTATATAATACACAACTTCAACTCGCGGAATGTCAGTCCGGACAAATTAACTATTTGTATTTCCTAAGGAAACAACAACCATGTAATAACAAATCAAACACAAACACACTGTTCTCAGGAACTTCAACATTTCATATCTTCTTCTTTTTCTTTCTTCCAGAGAGAAAGTTCCCACATCCTACCTATGGCTTCTCATAACCTCCTTCCTTATCTATTTCCTTTATACGCAGCTTTATTTGCTACAGTTTTTGCTTCTCACCCATCTATTAAAGCCTCAGAAATGTACCCTTCTTCTTGCTCCGAGAATAAGACGTGCGATGCCTTGCTATATCACAAAAATTATGGTCTCCCACTACAAAATGTTTCCTCTTTTTACTCTGTCAAATCATCCCAAATCAAAGCCATACCCCGTGGCAGTGTAGAAGACTACCTTATATCTGTGCCTTGTTCTTGCACAGACATTAATGGCACAAGGGGATACTTCTACAATACATCTTACCTAGTGCAGTTAAATGATACTTTTCAAGATGTTTCAGACACAATTTATAGCGGCCAAGCTTTGCTTGTTGGAGATGAAGGGTCATTACTTGCAGGAGCCACAGTCCCTATGTACCTTTTATGTGGTTGTGTTGAAAGTAACTCCCAAATTGTGGTGACATACACAGTTGAGCAGCATGATACATTAACTGATATTGGTACTATTCTCTCCGCTAAGACAGATGGCATCCAGAGCATGAACTCCAAGTTAATTCATAACTCTGCATACTTAGATGTGGGCTGGGTCTTGTTTGTTCCCATGGAGAAGAACGGAATTCCAGCCCCAAAGCAAGGTAATCTTTTATGAAACCCCCATTTACTTCTATTTACAGATTTCTAGTATTTCATATTTTCTCAACTTCAATTTTACCTTTTATTTTAGGGACAGAGATGTTAGAAATTGATACATCTTATATCAGAACTACGAAACCACGTTGTTTCAGTCTTTTTAACATCATTGAAGCATACTTTCTGAAAACCAAGGATGTTCTTTTCTTTTCTTCTTTATTGAGATGATTTGTTCATGCTTTCAACATTTCAAAGCCACCTAGATAGGCAGGAACTTGGACAAAGAATAATCATACAGAACATATCGAGAAGGCACAATTGTATTACATGAAAGACTGATAAACTAGATATTTGTGGAAGTTAACTATTCTTGCCTTGCTTTGTCCGCTTATTGCTAGGAAAGAGACATCAATGGGCAATAGTTGTTGGCATATTATCAGCTGTGACATTTCTTTCAATGATCCTGTTGACTATTATGCTTCTAAGGAGAAGGATATCCAAACGAAAGCATGAGGAAGATCTAAAACTTGCATCCAAAACCATGAGCTCGAAAAAGAGTTTTTCCTTGCAGAATCAGTACATCTATGAGGAAAACATGGAAGGTCAGATAAACTTAAACCAAGACCTACACGGTGTCTTTTAAGGTATTGACATTACTTTTGTTTACAATGTGACAGCCTTTGGATCTGAAAGACCGGTAATATTTCCTCTTGAGGAGATTGAAGAAGCTACAAATAGTTTTGATGAAACAAGGAAAATTGGTGAGGGTGGATATGGGTGTGTATATTTTGGGGTCTTAGGAGGCAAGGTACTATGAAGCTTTCTCTGTTTCCCCTTGCCAATATGAAGGCAACCTTTTTTTCTTTCTTCACTCTTTGTTTATATAACATTATCTCAATATTTATGTTGTAGGAGGTTGCAATAAAGAAGATGAGGTCAAATAAATCAAAAGAGTTCTTTGCAGAACTCAAGGTCCTGTGCAAGATCCATCACATAAATGTGGTATGCATTATGTGTAAAATAACTTCCTCTAACATTGCGTAGAAGGATTTGCTGATCAGTCTCGTTTTAGGTGGAGCTGTTGGGGTTTGCTAGTGGAGATGACCACCTTTACTTGGTTTATGAGTTCGTTCAAAATGGATCACTGAATGACCATCTTCATGATCCCTTGCTAAAAGGTATCGAATATCTCTTAGTCTGTTGAAAAGGACATTTCCCTAAAGATGGTTCTAATTTCATCAGGTCACCAGCCCCTCTCTTGGACTGCCAGAACACAGATTGCACTAGACACTGCAAAGGGCATTGAGTACATTCATGACCACACCAAGTCACGTTACGTGCACCGTGATATAAAGACAAGTAATATTCTGCTTGATGAGGGGCTCAGAGCAAAGGTACCAACAAAATATAATCTATATCTGATAGATCCTAACGTGCTGTGAAGTTCATGTTGTGCATTAGATAGAGCTTAGCAAATTTTTCCATAGGTTGCAGATTTTGGGCTGGTAAAACTTGTTGGACGAACCAGTGATGAAGATTACTTTGCAACAAGATTAGTGGGTACACCAGGTTACCTGCCTCCTGAGTAAGTCTTATGTCCTCATTCATGACTTAACATATATTTTTCATACATCTCTGACCTTCCCTATACATTCCAAGATCGGTGAAGGAGCTACAGGTGACCCCCAAAACTGATGTATTTGCATTTGGAGTGGTTCTAGCAGAGCTGATAACCGGTCAGCGAGCGCTCATCCGTGACAATCGTGAGCCAAGCAAGTTAAGATCACTAATCACAGTTGTAAGCAACTAACCTTGGCCATCTAACACAGAGAAAAATATAGAAATCTTCATTGTATAAGCAAAGTTTAGTTCTCTCTGTGTCATGCCATTGCCGTGTCAGGTAAATAAGATTTTCCAAGATGCGAACCCAGAGGCTGCTTTGGAAGCTGTGATAGACCCCAACCTCAGGGGTAGCTACCCAATTGACGACGTCTACAAGGTTAGCTCAACTCATTAAACAAAACCATGCTCTTGTCACAGTGTACTACATATATATTTAACTTGTGCCGTGATCTCTACAATGTGTTGTTCAGATGGCAGAAATTGCAGACTGGTGTTTGAGTGACGATGCAGTGAGCAGGCCGGAGATGCAAGAGGTGGTGGTGGCATTATGTCAAATCACCATGTCTTCCACTGAGTGGGAAGCTTCGCTTGGCGGCAGCCAGGTTTTCAGCGGCGTTTTCAGAGGAAGATGAAAACTACTTTTTGTTGTGTCTTCTTTTTTATTCATGTCTATGAAAATTGTAGCAAGTGTTTGTGTGTTTGGGCTGTGATTTTGTATTTATATTTCAAATTGCAGCAGTTTAACATAAAGAGATGGTAAATATGAAACTGATTCTTGTGTGAAATTGATGCATAAACAAGGTCCTATCTCGTCTGTTTTGTGCCTCTCACATTGCAACAGTCAGAATTTCTCATTTTACAAGGGAAAAGTGTGTAACCATCCCTACATGTTCACCTTCTCTCATTTTGTCTTGAAAGTTACCTCTTTTTCAAAATTGTCTATTTTTTTTTGTATTCTTGAGATTATCACTCACTTAAAATATATGTTAGATTAAAAAAAAAAACACTTCTCTCTCTTAGTAGTTTTATTGAGGAACTCGGAAAAGCTTTGATCCATAATAAGAGGAGTCGTAGTGGGGAGCGAGTCGGAGTGTGAATCGGGTCATTTTTTAGGTGTGAGACTCGACATATGTTGGATCCGGCAGACTGTCCATAGTGGGAAGTGAATCGTGCGTTTAAAATTTAAATTTAAATTGATTTCATAATTTAAACATTAATACAATTTGCTCATCTCCAAAGAGACACTATTAGAGATTTACAAAGAAACCATACATTCGTGTAGCAACGAGAATTAATAGATTGTAATGAAAATTATATTATTTTTATCATGTGATAGATGTTTCTTAAATTTGTGTCCCACTAAACGGTGTAAAAAATACAAAGCTAATAATTGTGACCTTAGCAAAGTTGGCTATTATGTTTTTTTAAATGAAAGTTAATCACACTTCAACTATAATAGTTGTTGTAATTTGTAAGTGTAAAAATTATTGACAGTTATTTCTTTTTAAAATCCAAGAGTAACATGAAAACTTGTAGGATTCAATTATCAAAAAAAAATTATACGATTAAATAAGGTGGGTGGTAGGATCAGGCGCGCGAAACGACGACGTGGAGACGGGACTCCGCCAACATTCTTTGTTCGTAAGGTAGCTCGGGAAGCGAAATCGAGCTCCACCTCCAATCCTAGACTCTCCATCACCATTTCGCCATTGTCGGGCGCCAGAATTCGAACGTCACCAGATCTCTGTCCAGACGATGGTCGTATCGGCTGAGTGGGGCTGTGGGGCCAGGAATTGACTTATTCCAATCAGCGCTTCTC
>JAYMSU010001512.1:0-10293 GCA_036897765.1 Erodium chrysanthum
CTAAAAAAACGGCTCGAAACTTAAAAGAATAAGAGTTGTGAAAGAGAACATCGATTGCAAAATGTGTGTACAAAAATAGAAATTGGTCTAGATTCCACAAGTCAACTTCTACTAATCCACATTAAACTTTCTATTCAATTCAATCCAATGAAGAGTTGGTAAGCAACATTGGACCATTTCTAAACAACCTTAACATCAGTCCAACTCCAAATCCCTCTAAACCACCATTACTCAGTATATAGCCGTTGCACATATTCACAAGTCCAAAAACCCGATGTGTACTAAACTGTCAGCAAGTTCGATCCATCCACCCACAACCTTATTTACACAAAAGGAGATCATCACACCTTATTTACAAGGGGAGCTCACCGCACGGGCTTTCAGGTACTTCATCGATAGGTGAAAGCCGCATCTTCTTCACAGCTTCTTGCCCTTGCAACAACTCTGGCGCATCATCACTGCTCCTTTTCATAGATTGTTGTTCGTGTAACTCTGCCACATCATCAACACCCACAACATTTCCTTCTCCCGACTCGGTATGCTCGTTTTCCAACTGTGCAAAATCTCCATTATCTTTGTTGCTGTCCGAGTCTTGACATTCTTGGACAGTAGAAATTTCCATCATCTTGCTACAAGCGGGATCTTCAGAGAGAAGATATTGCCCGTCTTTGGGAAGAATCTGAGAACCTTCAGTGCCATCAATAGCACAGTCTTTGGACAGAACTTGATTGTCATACATGCTATGAGCGTTGTCAAGGTCTAGAGAAGATTCAATGTCACCTTCAATAGTAGTTTTTGCAATCTGGATAGAGGCACAGTTTTCAGAGGGAAGATGATCTCTATTGTTAGAATCAATTTTGTGAGGTTCTTCAAAACCTTCGATATCAGAGGTTCTCTCGGTTACATCCTCAGTGTTCTCCATTGATAGAGAGTTTTGTCTATCCTTCTCTTCCTGAATCAGACCAATACCTTTCCCTATCGGGAAATGTTCGATGATTCCAATGTCATCATCTGATTCACAGTCGGATGCTTCTGGTTCCAAGTTAGCATCCTCACGTGTTGCGTGCCCCGAAATTGCGGGGTCCCAGGCAGTATCGGCTTTGAAACCTATTGATGTCTGTGGAACAGAACAGCCATGAGATGTGAGTCCAAACCCAGTTTCTTCTGAAGGAAAGAGTACGAAATCTTCCCCAGTTTCTCCATCTTCCTGTTATTGAGACATAAAGTGGCTTTGTGAGATAATTAGCCCAGATGAATTAATGTTGCTTAAATATATTTCAAGGATTTTCTAAAATGCATAAGCATTTAAAAATAAAACATGGAACAAATAACTACTTAGAAGTCAAAATAAGACTCATCTTGTGAAACTTGTAACTGAAAATTATAAGGGATAATTGCACATAACTACCTTTATGAATAGCCCACAAACACATGACCCTATGGTAAACTTATCACACACATGACTACCCTTGTGAATTTCCAAGTGTCACCATCATACAAAATAGAAGGAAACCATCAATATTTTAAGAAAAAAATCATCACCTGACTTACATGTGAGTTTAAACTTTTTTAATATCTTAAAACTACTCATTCCCATAATCTTCCGATTTCAGTATGATTCCATGGAGGATTTCGAGAACGAAATCAAATTAAAATCGGAAGAGTAAAGCGTGAGAGTGAGCAGTTTTCGGATATTTTAAATTTTACACTCACATGTAAGTCATGTGACGAAAAAACAAAAACAAAAGGATGGTCATCGACTATTTTGTACAATGGTGACATGTGGAAATTTATAAGGGTAATCATGTGTCTGTGGAAACTTTACTATGGGATCGTGTGTTTGTGGGCAATTCATAAAGGTAGTTATGTGCAATTTACCCAAAGTACAAGATACTCTTGCTAGAACGAAAGAGAAAATAATACCTCTGATGGCATAATACCACCCTTGGGATGGTAAAAAGATGACCCCTGGTACGGTTGATACTGGCCAAGAGATAATCCTTCTGCATCTCCAGACTCTAACAGATCTCTAAGAACAAGGCCAGAATTGCTAACATGTTGGGAACTCTTCACTGAGGATGAAGCTAAAAGAGTAATTTCAATTCCCTCGTCGCCCATCTGGGTACCTATAAGATTTTGATGACTAGACACTCCGGGACTGCATTTCTCAGAACCGAATACAGCACGAGTTTCTTTCCCGTTATTTTCAGGAAATTTAGAGGAAATGCGTTCATCACCGCATGGAGGTGAAGAGATTTCCCGAGAACGATTTTCCAGCAGTTCGAATATCAACTTCTGGATAAGCGCACGCTTGAGAGAAGCCTCGACGGGTGGAAACCAGTCCACATTAAGCTGGAAAAGATATGCATATGTGGCCAAGCATTTAAACATAACAGCCAATAAAATGGAGATAATGAATTGACATTAGGCTATTATAAGACTAACATAGAAGAAACTTGGAAATTGACATATAGAGTATCAGAGAATTAAGGGCGCCATGTTAGCAAGTATAAACTAAATATTTAAATTTTTATCATGTAAGCTCAAAGCCTCAGTTTGATCCAGACACTAAGAACTGTTTCTGGAACTTGTTAAAAAGGTGCTCAAACAAAAGTGTGATCAGATGACTTACAAAAGCAGAAAACACGTTAATCTGGAATGGATTGAATCTAACAGGAGCTTCCGCCAAAAAGAGCTCCAGATAGTGAAGCAAGAACAGTCCACAATCAAAGGAATTTTCCTGCTGAGGAAGCTGACATGAATGAAAACAAATGTCAAAATGGATTCAGATGACAGCTAAGAAAGTAACTAATTTTCTTCCATACAAAATAAAACTGATTACTAATTAAAAGCATGCCGAAATGTGTTATATGCCGAAACTGATTACTAATTTATGCACATGTTTTACTTCAAAAAATTAAATATTATAAGCCAGGATTAGAAGTGATACCTCAAGTTCAATGTAGCGCAAATTTAAAAACTTTGAAGAGATTTGTTCAGATGTCTCCATTTGCCTCTCTTTCCACTCTTCCCACAAATAACTGATATTTCAAGATAAAAGTTATCAGTCATTTGCACAAAGCAAATTTTAAACTGCAACTAAATTTGGTTTAACTATCATTAACCACATCGTATGTATGCAAGCTTTACTGTACTTCAGCATTTCATATAGTTGTGATTCATCAATTCAAGAAGTAATGGTGGATTAACTCCAAAGCTAAAAGCTAAATCCCATGTACAATTGAAAAACAAAATCAAATTCATATTTCATAAGAGAAAGAGCAACGATTTTTTTCGAATAAGATAATAATTTTAACAACCTTCTCACACAAATATCACTAGCCCTGTTCTAAAACACTCTTAACTCCAATATCAATATATATATAAAGGAGACCTACTAGAACAATGTGAGACATAAAATACAGTGTATTATTACAAGCAATGCATGCATGCGTCTTAGAATGAATTCACACAACTTCAGAAGTTATTGGGTACCTTTGAACAAGATTTTTGAGACCAGAATGGCTTCCTTTGATTGAATCCATATGTAATATACAAGGTACTTTATGCAACCGATCAAAGTCTTCATCTGAAAAGTCAAAAAAATGAGTGAGTGAAAGAACGACAACCATAAAAACAGCTACCAGGACAGAAAGGACGTCCCTCGAAAATTAGCCACTTCATCAGGGTGGCATATGACTATTAAACTCCAGTGAAGACTGTCATTAAATTATATAATTTCAGTCAGCACTTACATTTTTAAGTAGACAACTAAGGAAAAGAGTTCGCTAACTAGTTCCTTACTTGAAATTCACAGGAATGAAGATGTAATCCTTTTTAAACAAATCCACTTTCCTTGTCCATTTACGAACACGTAGAAAAGCTGCCCTGCCATCAGAAGCACTGGAGGGATCCTTGTCTAGATCGGCCAGCTTCCGAAAGAAAAAACTATTAAAAAAGTGGAACCTAGTTCTCTCCTCAGATTGAATCTGATTTTTTAAATACCTGCCAACCATTTAAGATCAGTGTGGGAATGCAGCTAATGGATTAAACATATTAACAAAGTATGATTTTCAAAACAAAACAAGTATGTGAGCAAAATTGAAAGTCCACTATGTACAGAGTTTTACCAGGTTCCCAGGGAAAAATGAAAGGTTTCTACCACACAACTAAAAACAGGGATATAGGTAATTACTGAGACTCCAGAGAAAATAGCATTGAAAGAAACACAAGTCCAACTGTAGTTTATGCTGGATCTAATTTATAATTCCTGTATCACCTTAAGTTTAGAAAAAAGAGAAACCAGTAAGTCATAATAAACCATAAATTCATGCAAATGAACGTACTTAATGTAGAAATCAATGATTGTGTCGTTGATGAAAGTTTCTGGCTGCAGTAGGTCAACATCTCGTTTGCTGATGGACACTGCATCTACATCCCCTTTAGGGTAGACAACCTCTTCAAATGGCTCGTCAAATCTGCAATATCTCACATAATTTAGTGTGCATTTCATCTAAGATTGTCGTTCTTCATCAAATTTGAAGACTAATTCAATTCAAAAGAAGCTTTTGTTCAAACATATCACAGTAAAGCCCTCATTTAATAGTATGACCTTACTTGAGCTTACATTACAAAACACTTACAACCCAACCAATGACAAGCTTGCCCAGGCATTTTAAATAAAATAACCAAATGGATAAAGTTCGTTCTGGGGCTTGGATATGGATAAATCGAAGGACCTTTCCAACTGTTGTTGCAAACAAACTGATTTTTATCTTGCAAATCCAAACCAGTAAAAGAAGAGTATATAACTTATAAATTGATTGTCAGGCCCATTGTTCTATTCCAATACTAAATTGCAAATTCAAATTAACCATGTCCCTATTCTCACCATCTCTTAAAGAAACCAGGTACCCAATAACCTTACATATTATCTTGCAAGCAAGATAAAACAATGTATTCATGCCATATAGTGAAACTCAAATGCATATTATCTTACAATCAAGTGGAAACAAGAATAGTTAATGAAAGCAATTTAATATATCCAGCTCACAAAGCATAAAATGTCACATACCCAAAGTCCACGGTACGGGGAAGTGTTGTTTTTACTTACCTAGGAAAATAACTCCGTCCTGGTAAGTCATCTCCATCCATGTCCTCTCTAGAAACATTGAAGAGATGGCATATTATGTATAGAAGGATAAAAGGCTGGAAAAGCAAAATGAAATTACAGAACATTTGTGCCAGGCAAGTGCAGGTGTGAGTACACAAAATAGAAAAGGAAGAAACATTAAGACGATAAATGGCACACCACTCACTCCATAATCTGCTACAATTAGGTACTACAGTACTTGCAGAATCTACCTCCAACAAAAATTAGCATCACATATTTGATATGAATTGTCTTTTATTCTTATTATAGTTCTACTTTTACCGATATATCATAAATACTCCATAGAATAAGTGTCTCATTCAACTTGTCAAATTTTACGGGTCCTGAACTATTTTCCGATGTGTTCCCATGTACTAGCATACTTAAGTGTTATAACTAACTCATAGAAGGGATGGTATTGGTAATTCAATCATAGTTCAGATACTAGAAAGGAAAATGGATACTTATTTTGGGACAAATGGATTCAATAAGATGGACATTTATTTTGGACCGAAGGAGAAGTTTGAGGCTCATTATACAGAAAGTAACACGACAACTAATATACTACCACCCTAATGGCAAACTCCAAAATCAGTCTCCAAATTCTAAAATCATACCAACATCCCCGGTTATAGATTCAAAACCATGAAGGATAAAGATTATAGCATTTACAAGTGCCATTCCTCTTCCAAATATTGCCAACGATGCCTTCTGACGGCACATGATGATACAACAATTGCGCATATCTTATTGATGCATATCAGCACCTATTCATCTTAATATGCTATAACCAATAAATGCTAGCAATTGAACTCTATTCACATTTTGTCTGTTTCAGTGAGGAAAATGTTGATCCTCATGCTGCATGAGTCCTCAGCAGCTAACTATTAGAAAACAGTAAGACAGGAATAGCTACAAAATATTGAAATATGCTATTAATTATTAACACCAGACTGTTAATGAACCAGGTTCTTGAAGTTGAAGTTAGGGTCATATTTTTTGTTCCGAGACAGTTAGGTCAAAGGTCCTTAGTGCATGTCAAATGGACATTACAGAGCCTGTGTAGAAGGACTAGCACTCTCGTCTTAGCAAGCACCATAAGCATTCTTACATGTCTCCAACGCCATCTAAGACGCAAAGAATTGCAATACTGACTCCAACAAATGTGTATAATAACTTTAAAGGCGTGAACTGATCCACATCCAAACGAGGAACATTAACTAATCAATCAAGATAAAAAAAGGAGTAAAATCATGTAAAGAAAAATATATAGCAGCAAAACTTACTCTGCCACAACATCCCATATATCTGAGTATTTGTCATTCAAGCATGTAATTTGTGTTTGTTTCTCATCCCAGTTTGGCTCAACAACAGCAAACGTCAACTCCTCCACACCTGGATTTAGTTTAGGTAAGTGGACAAATTTAAGTCAGAGAAGAGTCACTCAGAATATAAGACATTTAACTACCGAATGATTGTGAAAACATAACATAGAAAACACAAGCTTCAGTCACAATTAATGTACTAAAGTATGAATACAGTATTGTATAATGTGTACAAAGTATCTTCATAATAAATATTCATTCATGTGCCATTACCATGTAAAATTTCAAACTTTTCTAATTTTACTTGTTTCATAGGCAAGGCAAAATCTCATGCCCAGGAAACTCCAACCCAAGTTTTCTCCATAATTGGGGCCAGAGGGGGATAACATTTTCAAATTCCCTTGCATACATGATATGCTGCCATACTTTTTTCCCTTTGGACAGCTTAACATAACATAAGTAAAGAAATAAAAGTACTCTAAAATAACTAAGGGTGATTATTATCAGAGTTATGAAGAAATCAGCAGCTATAATAAAAACCTAAAGTATGTTTGGACAATCTATCCAACAAGTAGAATTGGTACCTGTAATACTGAATAAACCAGAAGCCCAAAGCAAAAAAAAACACTAAATTTAGGAAAAACCTGCAGTGTTTCCTTCATTATCAGTTTGAACTGCATCCTTTGGTACTACATGAAGTTTAACCAAAATTGTGTCCACCTGAAAATTGAAATTACCCATGTAATAACCAGAAATGTTAACACATAAACATAAGTAAATAACTAACTTCCACAGAGACATGTCTAGCGCTCACCCCTTGAAACCACTGACATTTAACATCTATAATGTCATTGACTCCCCATTCAAAGTTAAAGGTTTCTTTGCTCCCATATCCCGCAGCTCTGATATAACTTTCGGAAAAGGTTACCAGTGATTCTGTACAATAGGTATCCTGGTATATAAAATAATCAGGTCGAAGTGTGACTGTCATGTTTCTTTGATCCTGCCAATTGCATAAAAAGATAAATGTTCAGAAACCAAAAAAAAACTTCAAATCATGTTATATCTGGACTGGAGAATTGTAGGGATTGAACACATACCGGTTAGGTTTGGTACAAACAGTCATTTACAATTTTTATTCACATCCAAACCAAACATTACTTACTATAATGTTTTGCCTAAATTTTGTATTTTATTATTTATGTTAAGCATTTTATATAATATTCAGGCCAAACAGGTCCGGTCTTCAATCCGAATACTTAAGGAGATTATATCTTAAGTTGGATCCAGGACCAATGATCACCCCTGGCTGAAGATGATCTAGGAGACAAGCTTTAATCTGGTTGGTGAATATTTCTAGCTCACAAACTATCCAATCAGTGCATGGCGTCTTCAATAACTAAACATATACATTCTCCAATCCGTTACCGCTGTTTATGATACCCAGAAGAATAAATTATTACCATCTCCATATCGCCAAAGCAATGATCTGAAGCCCAGCCATTTAGAGAAACTGAAATTTTGCAGCAACACATGGTAAGAACTAGGAATGGTCATGGTACACCACATATGTCCAAGGAAATTACATGCATCATGGAAATTCTATAAATTATACAAAATTCGTACCCCCATCCTCTACAATATCAGAAGGACTTGATGTAGTGCTTTCACTAACACATTCATCAGCATCTGCAAACATGTCAACTGGTTCAACCTGCACAAACGAATATAAGTAAATAAACATGAAAATATGTTTCTGAAATAGAATACAGGTTGGTTCAAATGTGGCAGTTACTGTACCTTGAGAGGGGAATCCGAATTGGAATTCATTAGGTGTTCCACCGGTGAAGGTGATAGAAGGCTTGAAACTCGTGTCTCCGATTTAGCAAAGAGACTAAGGGATTCTTGATTATTTAATTTAACTCCTTGTTGTCCGTGACTAGAAGAATTGGATAGTGGAGCAACATCCAACCTAGGATTTTCTACATTTTTAGCAAAGTCATCTCCAGTTGTACACAGAGGGGTATTTGAAATAGCATTGTCAAGCTTTATGTCGCAGTTGACTGAATCCACATCAACGCAGTGCGTACTTCTAACTTTGTCTCTGTTAATACTGGTTTCTTGGGATACTGTGGAAAAAATCATACAAAATTTAACAGAAAAGGCCGAAACATGTCATTGATAATTTATCCCTTAAATGCATGGAAGCCACCATGCACATGTAGATTGTGAGCAAGAGCTACTTTAAATGGAAATACATATAAGCAGGAACACAAAAATGAAATAAAAGGGAGTCTGAAAAGCAGGATATTTAAACAAGAGAAATAAGATAAAAATGTCATAAAGCACTATAAAAATATTAGTTCTACGAGAACAAAGTTCCATATGGTTATATAGTTCTCTTCGACAGAAAACAAAGGTTATAAGTTCATAACTAATGGCATGCCTTTCCACCAGATGGGTAATTAATTTCTTCATTTCAGCATCATATTTGATGCAAATTAGTCCCTGAACCAGTCTGTGACAACTTAAACGAATCCAGAAGTCATCTTCTGATTGCAACTATGTCTCTCATGTACAAAAGGGTAAACTTCAAACGGGGTTTTCTCCATTTGGTGAAAGAAGGAAACACTTGGCTCAAACCTCAAACTATTACCCGCATCAAGGTGAGCTTGACAATCAGTAGTAATAACCCGTCTTGAACTTCAATCACTATTGCCCAATTATTGAATTACATAGATGTTAAATTACCTACTGGTATCATGATTATACCTTGATGAATTTTACCCAAGCCGGCACAGAAAATGAACCCACACATTTTAATGTTCATCTACGATGCAATTCAATCTACTCACAATTCCACTAAGGTCTGAAACAACCTACTTCTCTAAATCATCATATTTCTCCTAAAATTACAGAACATACAACTCTCATCACATCAAAACTGATACAAATCCATCCAATTAAGCATCTAATTACCCTCCTAATCTCTCTGACTAATCAAACAGGACCCCTAAGGTTTCACATTTTCCACCCAAGACTGAAAATTGACTTGAACTAGAACAACAACCGAGCACGAAATTGAGGCAGAGAAAGCTCACCGCATTCGAGAAACTTATACTTCAGGATCGCATTATCTTTGGAATTAGGGTTTTTGAACTTCTCCAGAAATTTCTCCGCTGCCACATCGGGAAGCTCGTCTTCTTCGCTGAAATCGAAGACCTCGAGGCCTGAGCTCTTCATGGCGAAGGGTCGGGTGACTCGGTAGAAGCGGTGGTGTGACTCAGTGAGCGAGCACGGATCGGAGAGGGTCGACGAGAGAGATCGGAGGTGGGAATGCGTGCCCTAGTTCCGTGGACGGGGACGCGAGGAGAGAGGGAATGCTTCTTCAAAAAAAATATTACTCTGAATTAATAATATATAAAAAATTAAAATTAAAAAAGATCACTCTGAGATGAGAGAGTGGGAGCACGCGCTGAGGTGCGGTGGGGATTGGGCCCTCTTGGGATTTATTTGACTTCCTCTCTTCTTAATCATGTGAAATGACGATACTCTCCTTTTGGTCAACGTCCCCGATTCGAAGTCAAAGAAAAATGGTGCGATGATAAAGTTTTTACAACGTTATTCACGGCGTTAAAAAAATAAACAAAAAGACAATATTATCCTTATGTGAACAACATAATTTAATATTTCATATGTATAAAATATATTTATTTTTTACTTCTAGATTTTTTGAGCTAATGATCAATGTATGGTTCTGAAATCAAGTCCGAAGACATTACAGCTAAAAGGTTTCATATAACTGAAATATTCTCC
>JAYMSU010001513.1:0-10286 GCA_036897765.1 Erodium chrysanthum
GACGAATGCACAGATTCAATTGTGGTATGATAGATAAAATGTCTTTGATTTTGCCATGGCACTGTAAGAATATAATTTTCTTTTTCCAAAAACCGACTTGCACTTGTCAACTTTGAACTTTGGTTTGTTGTTGTAGATACTCGGAGTTTGTCAGAACTAATAACTGCAATCCTTCAGAGGCTTGGGGATGACATTGACCGCAACAATCTGCCTCAAATTATGGTATCTTCAACAAAAATCATACATACCTGTTGATTGTTTGTCTTTTTTTAGTCCTCACTCTTAGTATTTTTATGTTGTTGATGATCACAATACATAGTATGAAGATGAAGATAAAGACAAATGTGTCCTTGCCACCGATAATGATCTTTTAGTGGCCGTGGAACATGCAAGATTATCCGGATGGAAGGTATGATTTGAAACTGTGATTGATCTCTATGCCTAATTACGGAAGTTTGACATGTGACTGGTGGTGACAGGGTCTGAGATTGCATCTAGATTATTCTAGAAGCACAAACCGGAGAAGGAAGGGAGGTTCAAGCTCGGGAGGTATGGAATATGGAAATGCAGATGCATGGGCTTCTGCATACAGTAGTGTTGCAGCAGGGGCTGCTCTAGTTGCTGGATTAGGCATACTTACTTATTTGAGAAGAGCTGGTAATTAGTATCCATATGACCCAGTTGCTTGATTGAAGTGGCACACAAACAAAGCTTCTCCTGAACTTGGAAGGTCCAAATGAGGGCATTGCTTTTGCTTGAGTCCAAGGCCTACTTGGCGTTTTCATCTTTATGATCTCTCTCGCAGAGTCACAATTAAAGGTTGGTATGTTTTGCATGGATAATTTTATGCAGCTGTGTTCTATTTTCAGTGAGTTGCACTTTGTAAGATCTCCATTTGTTTCTGTAAAATATGGTAGACGTGCAAGTAAGAAAGATACTACACTTACGGAACAACTGTCTTTGCTTGTATATTACTTATTTTTATGAGAGCACCCACAGGCCGAGTCAGATTACACATATTATTCAACTATATTTAAATTTTCGATGCATTCATTCAGATCGGTATTCGGTAATCAACAAAATAACGTCTATTGCAATTTTAAAATCGTCAGTGAACAGTTTAGTGATTTTCGATTTTGTTAAAAGAATCGTCTTTGAAATTACTTAAATCATTCAACTATGATGTAAAAGAGAGACAAAGTATTTACTCTTCAACCCTTTTTTTTTCTATCAGAAGTTACTCTTCAAACCTATGCTTATCTTTGACATTTTACCGAAAGTATTCTTCACCTTTAAGAAATATTATCCCTTCACACTGAAGTTATTTTTTTTCTCTCATGACACCACACCTATTTATGATACAGAATTCGATGATGTTCAATTGGCGCGCTGATAGAGTGGATGTGATGTGACCTATCATTAACCACATACGCATTTCTTAGTTGTTTAATTGAAACAATATTCACATGTCCTAAACTATCATGCCACGTATCAAGAAACTCAACAATAAAAACATATTTATTGATTACAACTTTATGAACTTTAAAAAGAAAAAGACCCCCATAAAGGTTTCCTTTTCCCACAAATTCCCCATTCTTGATAAACATTACCTTGTCAGCTTTGATCATGAACTTCAGTCCTATCTTGTTGAGGAGAAGCTCTGATATGAGGTTGCGTTGAAGAGTGGTAACATAGAGAGCGTCTTTGAGGACAAGGGTCTTTCCATATGTCAACTTCAACCAAATCTTCCCTTGACCAGCAATCTCAGCGGTGAATTTGTTCTCCATATGAACAACTTTCCCAAGTACAATTTCCTCGAACTTGTAAAAAAGTTTATTGGAATTGCTGAGGTGTTTGGTAGAAACGGAGCCCAACACCCAATCAAGGATGTTGACAACCATGTTCGCATCTACAACTACAACAACTATGATGTTGTCATCTTTAATAATGTAGGCCATTGCAGATGGCTTCTGAGTTCCTTGTTGTTGGAAACACTAATAAGCCTTGTGTTCAGCTTGATCGCAAACGTAACAAACCATGTTTGGTTTCTGAATAGAGCTCGAAAGTTCCACAAACATGTTCTCCTTCTTGGGAGGCCCTCACTTAATTTGGTGTTTCCTTGGACTTGAACCTCTTGGTGTGAGACGGTTCACCAGACTCGACAATGTTAGCCTTTACCGATGAAAGTGGTAGAGTATCGAACTTGTCCTTCAACCGATTTACCTCTTCGACTTTCATGTGATCAATGAGCTCTCGAAGCATCGGGTTATTATTGTGATCGAGGAGGTTACGATAATCATTCCACGATAGCGGAAACTTCTCCAACAACACATTTGCGAGGAAAACCCCGCACATCTTTATGCCCTCATTGACAATAACAACGGACAGGTTCTTGTAAACGTGAACTTGTTCCGTAATGGATATGTTGTCAACCATTTGGAAGGCAAACCACTTTCCCGCGACGTACTTCTTCTTCCCAACATCATTGACACCATATTTCTTTCCCAGCGACTTCCAAATGAACTTGACCGACTTATGGACACATAAGAGGTCAAACAGGATGTTGCCAACATTGTTAAGAATGTAACACCTGACAGTTTTATTATTGTTCTAATACTTAAACATGGTTCGTTCATCATTCCTAATGGGGATAGATAGGCCACACACAATCACATAGTCGATATCTATTTGCTCAAAAAAATATTAACACTTTTAGGACCAACGACGATTATTTTATCTGACCAAAGGCTCAAATTGAAAAATCATGCATGGTATAAGCAACAACATGCATATAATTAAGATGCATGTTTATGTTTACAGCCGTCGAATACGTTAATTACTGCTTTCAAATTGTAAGATGTGATATGTGATGAATATGTAAAACAAAAACAACAAGTATAACAAACCTATGCGACATGCAAGATATTTGTGACGTAGCAGTGTCGATCCACTGGCTTGAAATCAATAATCCGACGTGACTTAGTTTTTTTGGATCAGAACGACGTGACTTAGGTAACGATCAACAGTGATCGAGAGAAAAAAATGACAAAGGTTTTGTATTTATAGAGAACTCTAGATAAGGAGAAATTACGTTTCTCCCAAAGAATATCGGAAAAGACATGTAAATCAAATAAAATTTATGAAAATCACGATTCCGTATAAACAAGTTAGCGTAGAAGACGTAGTCAACACATTTGAAAAAAAAAAGTTCCAAACAATTAGAAGGGGCTCCACCCGAACCCGTCTCGTCCCGACCCAAACGGACGATGATGACACGCCAAAACTCTAATCCCGAGAGGTTACATCATTGAGTAAGAATGGGGAAAAGTTTATATAGACTAGACCCACTCTTCTTCCTATATAGGATAACAACAAAGGCAAAAATAACTGCCTTAATAATTTCTCTAACACTTACTTTTTTTAATTTTGTTCTGGTTTGGACGTTACAGTTATCTTAATATAAATAAAAAAAATAGTAAAATAGCAAATTGAAAAATGAGAGATAGTATGGAAGATTGATTATTTTGATGCATATATTCATATTTGGCCAGTTATATACATATGCCAGCCAACCAGATTTCCATGTCCCTCTCTCTCTTTGACTAACTTAGATTATCTATAAAAATGCTAATTTTGATAAATAAAGTGAATGTGCTCCTTACATTATGAGAAAAAGAAAGGTAATCAATTAATTTAAAAAAATCACGGTTAGTTTAATCAATTCAATATTTAAATGGTTTATGTTAATTGACATAGAAAAGCTGCACAAGTCAGCAACATTTTGGGTCTTCTGACTTTCTCAGTTGGATCAAATCAACTAAGAACAAACCCATATCATTCAGCAATCACTGCCATTATGAGAAACCACAACATATATCAATTTCCTTGTATTCTTTTTTAGATTGAGCATGATTGTGTTCAACAAAATATTTATTCAGAGTAATGGTAATTATTAAGGAATAATGACCATACCATGAACGGTATCCCAGTCTTCAATGAGATTCCAAATCTGTTCCCATCTGATATGCACATCTGTAGATACAGCATAAACATAAGAATAATGGCAATTGATTTGCAGAATAAGCTAAGGTAAACAAAAGCAGGCCCTGAGAAGGAACAAGAGTTTTCACTAGTTTCAGAAAATCTTTTCGAGTATCAAACATTTTCTGTCTTTCCCTGGCGAAAGATTTTGGCCTGGCCGGGAAGACTGTATACAAAAGAAAGTAAAAACAATAACTGATGACCGATGAAGGTTCATTGCTGGTACTATAAGGGGAACAAACTGCAAAACTGAGTCTCTTCTGTTTGGATCAAGCCTGCAATATCTGAAACCTGGATCATCCAACTCTTCTTTCTTCAAAGACAATGCCTCCTACTGTACACCATCAACCCTTCCTTCTTCACCTCTTTTCCCTTCTTTGTGATAACTTCAGGCATTGGTTCTTTGGATTCTTGGAGGCTAGCAACTGGATCTTTGGCTTGGGCATCTTCAGGGGTTTTCTCCACTTTTTCCTTCCTATCTTCTTCTGCTACCTGAAGGAGTTCCAGAGGCAAAGCTGCAGGATCAAGCTCCAGGCAATCTTTAGGAGCATTTTCACCTTCTTGCCCAGTAAGCTTGTAAGAAGGGACCTGGTGTGACAACCGAAACATCTCTTCTCTTGGAATCTTTATCAATTGCTTTGTGTCTGAGTGACGACGAAACACTGTCTTGAAACCTGCAACTTTAACAAGCGGAGCAACAGTGACACCTTCTCCATCATAATCTTCATGAACTTCAACCATGTCATACTTGTGTATGACATCATCTAGAGTAAGCTCATCCCAATAAGGAGACCAGTTCCTATAAAGAGCCCAAACATCACCTTTTGCAGGGTATATATGGATGGCCCCCTTTGTGCCTTTGGACCATTGTACTCTGTGAGAGAAAGAGTTAAGAGAGTTGTCAACTACATACTTGCCTATGCGGAAATCTCCACATGTTTTGTAGAAGCCAGAGCCAACCCAGTTCAGAGGACCAAGTTCGCTGTTGCTCTTTGTGTTAAGCCAACTCATCTTCATTTTGAATGGCTTCAAGGAAATCACACTATGAATCATAGCATAATAGCGAGGCATTCCATCATCATCATCATAAGCAGCCCAAACCTGATTATCACCGAATGATTTTTCTGTTCGATCCCCATCAAAATCATGAAAGTCTGGATCTGGGACACTCATTGACATCAGGTTGCTGCTGTTCATGTCAGAATCAACATCACAATTTTCAGGGTGAACTTCTTTGTTCTGAACTTTCTTCTTGCTGTCCAGAGACGCGATACCCATTGCATCAGCTATTCCACCACCTTCAGCAGCTTTTGGCAGCTGCTTCTCCTCATCAGGTTTTGATTTCTCATTCCTCTCCTTCTCCTTCTCTTTCTCCTTTTCCTTCTCCTTTTCCTTTTCCTTCTCCTTCTCCTTCTCATCAGGTTTTGGCTTCTCACTCTCTTCCGTCTTCTCCTTTACTTTCCCATCTGAAGCTTCTTCCATACTCCATTGATTCACCTTCTTGACAATCACCATCTTAGCCATCTGTGCCAACAAATTTGTATTTTCAACCTGTGAAAACTCCCTTGTATAACTTGCTCTACTTTTTCCAGCAACATTTCCCGCTTCAAATCCCCCATTTCCAGTAGATGTTTTCTTCAAGATTGCTATGCCATCACCATTCAATCTCTGTGCATCAACGCCTCTTTTTTTCTTAGGTCTATCTCCCCTGAGAGTGGACTTGGAAGACCCCGCTGCTAAACCTGTACCCATCTTCTCAGCCTCCTCGTACATTCGCTTCAGTTGCTTACGAGATGGATGAACTACACCATTACCTTGAGAAGTTGACAATGCTGGAGCTCTCACATTTCCAACACCATCTAAATTGGAGTGCGCACCCAACTGAAAAGTTGAGTTTTTATGTGACCCAAAACCTGAAAACCCACCGGAAGCTGGATTTTTTCCTTGAACATTTGAGTACCTATTCTGATGTTTCCATGGAGCATGTGGAACATTTGGAGGTTGAGTCTCCATTGAAAAAAACTGGCGATCACAATTGTGGCAAACAAGATTAACACGCCGAAATAGTATAGCATATTCAAATTGCATCCTGCAGAAAGGGCAAAATGTCCAGAAAGTATTTGGTTTCGGCGTACGCTTAGGAGCAGCAGTTTTGTGATCCCTTTTGTTTGAATAATTACTATTGTTGAAGAAAGGAGAACCATTCTGATGAGATGGATTCCCTGTTGCTGCTTTGCTATACATACCATTGAAATTCCGCTTCTTATCATATGCAATCTTCCTGTTTTTGTCAGACAACACAGTCCAAGCTTGAGATAGGATCTTAAACGCTCCATCTGCTCCTATGGATTTGTTCTTATCGGGGTGAAGAGCAAGAGCCATGTGCTTGTAATGTTTCCTAATTGTATCATCATCAGCTGAAGGTTCCACTCCAATGACCCCATACCAATCTACTTCACCATTCACTTTTGCCTCGGCAAAGGTGTATACATGCAGAGAAGCAAGCAAATCAGAAAGACCCTCAAGCTCAGGATACAAGGTCCGAGCCTTCACAGCAAATTTGATTGCTCCGGTGATGTCCATCTTTGCTAGCTTGTTGTCAGCAATTTCTTTGGCCTTGAAAGCCTCATCTTTATTGCATTCCATATCTGAAGTCACAATGAAAACTTGGTTGCTATGCAGATTGATAGGCAAGGTTCAATTGTCCAAACCTACACCAAAAACTACTTCAGCTAAGAAGGAAACAATAAGCTCGATTTATGCTAGAAGAAATGGTCATGACTTTCAAGAATATAGATCCAAAGTACATGCAAGGTTAAATTGATGAATGCCTTTTCCTATCCATAATTACAAATACTTTAGCATCACTTCAGCAAAGAAGGAAACGATACATGTTGTTTATGCTGAAAGGAAGGGTCTCGGTTCTAATGAACGCATATTTGGGTCCATTAACTCCTAATTTAGCACCGCTTCAGGAAAAGAAAGTAATAATAGGCTTGGTTTACGTTACAGACAAAAAAAACAGGTAGTGATATTCATGGATAACAAAAAATTTGCACTACAAGCACAGTTGTACTAAATTAGTACTACTAGTGCGTGCTTCTTCATATCAATAAAATTACAATGATATAGCCCCACTTCATGTAAAGATCAATTAAATGATGCATCCCAAAACGCGCACAGTTATTCAAACTAATACTCCTTTTGGATCCATACAAGATATTCTCAATGTTCGTGTACCAGTTCGCTTAATAACCAATTAAATGATGCACCGAAAAACCCGGGTAAAGCAAATATGAAATTCAATAAATGCCCGATGCATGCAAACCCTATCACAGGACGTACAATCACAACGTCGTCTAAAATTACTCATTGAAACCCTATTACAAGAATAAAAACATAACACAGTGACTGTAGATCACATGACAACTATTGAAATGATCTTAGATGATGTGAGAAATGGCAGATAACAAAATGAGAGTAAAAATTCTACAAACAGACTTGGTTTCTTAAAAACAAAGCAGACCCACAATTCTTCTTAACATGGTTCAATCTCAGAAATGGCAGCAAACAAAATGAGATGACAAAAACCTACAGACTTGATTCTGATCATCTACTTAGCAGACCCTCAATTATTTTCAGCATAGTACCACCTCAGTTACCATATACTGGAAATCTGGAAACCCTAAAAACTGAAGCAAAGAGGAGAAAAATAAAATACCCACTTCAAAGAGAGACTTGTAATGCTCAAACAAGCAGAACCCATTTCCACAATGTGATTTTCATGGCAAGTTGTTTGCATTTAAGGTTCTCATTTCAGTAATCTTAAGAAATGCCTAACAGTTTTCATCGTTAACAACAATTTACAGAGGCAATCCAACCATACACAACACAATGAGTACATAAAGCACATTTAGAGCAAAGAAAAATTACCTTTCTCAGAGAAATGAGCCACAGAGACGCAATGATTGATTGCTACCAGAATTCTGATCATACCCTTCTTGCCACCGAGATGAGCAGAATCTCAATTTGTCTAAAATCTCCCAAAACCTAAATAAGATTTCAGAAGAAAAACAATGAAAGTGACACGAGTCTCTCCCTTTTTTTCTTTTTTTTCTCTTAACTTTATTTTAGTAATGAACTAAAATTACATGTATATATATTGGTTAAAACCTCAACCATGGTTAGTTTTTTTACCATAGTTAAGGAAGACAGTCCTTTCATTTGTCAACAAAAAAAGTTACCTTTTATAAAAAAAATACTTTTTTATTTATAATTTCAATGTTTCATCATACAAGTGATATCACATTATATAATACGTTTGATTCAATCTTATAATATCGGATGTCTTATCACGATACATGTTACATTTATGACATTATATCGACTCATTGGTGAGCTGTTTACCATATATTTAAGGTGACCACATTCCTAGCAGCCCAACACTGCCTTATTTGGGAATCATGAGATGGAAAAAAACATAAGAGGGTTGTTCTTATGATACATTGTTCTATGAATTCTGAAACTGACCATTAATGTTCATGGTCATATATGTAATGTGCTATCCAAATCATTAACTGCTCTGGATTTTACTAACCCAGGTATGGTGAATCTTGCCATGTTTTTTGAATTGGTGTACCAAGTTTTTGTCTTTGAGTTTCATGTATCATGTTCTTGTGCACAGAGTCAACTACTGTTACAATCCTTAATCCTTTGAAATTTCCATCTGCAACACATTACATTAAAACCAGAATGTAATGTACTTCTATGGTCTGCTCTGCATATGAATGTGCCAATAAGGGACTTTATTAAGGAAACCAATGAACAATACAACTATTATACAAAACAGTTGAAGAAGGAAAAAATTCGCTCAAACTCAGTATAGAACGTGTTCTTAAACCCGAGTGTTCCCATAGAGCTGAGTGTAGACCCTCTTAGTCCTGTGAACTACGATCAAACTTAGTATCATTGCAACAATGCATAGTGCTGACAAGATCCCACAAGTGAGTGAATAGCATATAGAACCCACACAAGTAAGTGCTTCTTCTGCATGAACAGGTCTGAGTCCTGATTGCATTGCAGCCTGTTTCTCTGCATAATAGTCATATATGCCACTAGCAATGACACCTGAGAATATAAGAAAGCCTGCGGTCAATGACAAGGTAAGGAAGTTGTACAATGCACCGAAGCTCTTGAGCCCGAACAGCTCTGAAGCAGAAGCGGGCACAATGGCCCAGTGAGCGCCATACCCAAGCCCAACCAACATGGTCACAACATAGATTTCCCCGGGCAAGGCAAGAGCGTAGTACAAGAGCCCCATTGCCATGATCACCTGAACCACAGCCATGGAGATGGGCCTTGGGAGGGCATATTCTCTTACAATGATCTCAGAGAAGTAACCTCCACCAACCCGGCCTAGGAAGTTCCAAATGCTGATCATGGACACATATATACTAGTGTTCTCGTACCCAAGAGATTGGCACATCTGTCCCATGTTATCTATAATGGTCACGCCAGAACCAGCAGCGAGCAAGAGGGACATGAACATGAGCCAAAGATCAGCCTTCACCAATGCCTGTGTAAAAGTGAAGTCCTCCCCTCTATGTGGGCCTCTTCTCCTCTTGACCCTCACTGCTCCTTCTGCTGCTGCTTGGAAGAGCTTGGATTGAAGCTGAGCAATTCTTTTACGCCTCTCTGATGCTGGGAGCGAGTCTATCTCTCGAGACCTCTCTTCTTCAACTTCACTGAGGATAACCTCATTATCTGATGATTCACTGTGGAGAAGGCTCTCCCTCTCCTCTGCTGGAGGTATCAGTATGGGATCAGAGGAGAGAACTAAGATTATAGGAATTATAATTGGAATGACTATGAGAAAGATCAAAAGAACTGTAAAGACTGTGACCAAAGTTTGGCTTAAACCAACCAGATCCTCAAGAAGCAAAACCCCCATCAAATATGCTGCCAGAACAAGGCAAATGCTATATGTAAACATGAAGCTTGAGCCATCAGAAGGCCTCACTTGCCTGTGGCCCTTTACAGGTCTGATGATGAACATGAGGCCAATGACAACCATGGACGGTCCAACTGCAACCATGAAGATGAGTGATGATTGGTCCGGAGCATTGATCATAGCATATATCTGAGTCAAGATGGCGCCACTCAACCCCGCGAACCCTTTGAGTATGCCCACAACAGGACCTCGGCTTTTGGGGAAGGTCTGGATGCAAGAAACTAGGGCCGATGTG
>JAYMSU010001514.1:0-10285 GCA_036897765.1 Erodium chrysanthum
AACATTTGTGCACTAATTTGCAAAATCGGACAACTTTTGTACATGTTTTTGCAGTTAACCCAAATATTTACTACCCTAACTTTTCTTAAAATGACAATGGTAACTGATTATAAGAAAGTGAACTTTTTTAAGCATAGCTTGGGTAAGAGTCAGTGCACATACCCTTGATTGACTTGAGAATTCTTCTATATCATCTTCTTCAGTCTACATAAGGTTGACAACAATTGTCAGTCAGCTGTAAAAGTTGACTTATGGTGATGTAGGTTTCTAAACTACATAAAGTAAGACCCTATAAATGGTATGACCATGGATTTGAAGAAACAACCTAACAAACTTCAAATATAGGCAGAGGAGGACGCATAAGAGCTAGGAAACGAGTTTTCCATCATTATTTTATAAAATGAAAGGAACTTGTTAATGCTTTATGTGTAACTAACTAATCACTTGTTACTACTATATCTGAAACAAGGTGATTAAATGGCATGGCAATTGGTGACATTTAAAGGAAAATGTTTCAAAACAATCATTGTACCATCAAATTTGTAGCTTAAAACTTTTTTCGTTTCCTATTTAGTGCCTGATTTTTCATTTATATTTTTAGTCTACCCCCAGACAAAAATATATTAGTCTTCAGAAATTTGGCAATCTAATAAAAGTATGAGACAATGAGCAGACCATGGGCAACATGACAATCCAGTACTATTGCCTATGAGTTAACTGAACAAAACAAAAAAGAAGAGAAATCAACCATATGAAGTGCTCATGCCCTATATTTTGTATACTCGTGATACAAAATTATAAAAAGATAAAGAGTGAAGCAATTACGTGGCCCCTACGAAAGGGAAAAGAGAAAGAAGCAAGGTTATTACTGAAAGCGACTGGTTTCTTTTGACTAACTCTGGGATATAGGATACCGATCTCTTTGATCACCCTACTTCCTAAGAACTTTTAAAAGAGAAAGAAGACGGCATGTGAAAACCTAAAATATGCATGATCATATTCATACCTCAGTTTCTTTCTTTTCTCCTTTCCCTACAATTCAAATGAAGGTAACAGTAAGGTGGAATTGATAAGAAAAAAATCACACAGAGAAGATTTTAATATGAAACACCACCGTGAATTGATACGTACTTCATAACAAGTTCAAAGGTATTTAACCCACAGACAAAATTTAGAAGGAATGATAAAAGTCAGTGCATGGCACAAATAACAGTAGCAGTTATCATTTCCAATCTACATTCCAAACACAAACTTGCATAATGTCAATATGTGCAGAGACCCAAGAAAATAACTGTCACAATTTCAAGGGCCTGCCTTCAACATAATTCATGATAACTTAATATCTCCCTTCAATGATTAATAAATAATCCTACCCAATTAGGATGGAATTCTACAAAAACAATTCTAACACCACCAAAACTTGAAGTATATCCTATCCGAACCCTCAAAACATTTCATCATCCTCACAAACACTAAGTCCAGATTACCTAGCAGCTTGTCCTTTAAAATATCAACAGAGGCATGCTTTCAAGCTTCACTCATCAGTCGTCATCAAAAACCCCAAAATCGTAAGTTCACCTAACCTTAAAGCATAGATTTTACAAGATATCATCTGCCATAACTACTATGATTTGGCTTGCCATTAGTTCCACTTCCACAATACATCCTCTCTTCATTGTTGTCAGTTCAATTGTTTCCCAAGAACAAACTGGCTGTCCTATCTCCTTCCTCTTCTAGTTAGTAGTTTACTGAAAATGTATACAGGCAGCAATGGCTTCTTATGATAAAGAGAGAAAAGACACTAACCAATGTTTTTTGCTGCAATCACTTTATTCTTTTTCCGAGACCCTTCTGCCTGCAAAATTGACAGATTCAACTTGATCAACATGCAGCCCTAAGTTAACCAACCTCAAGTAATTGTCACAGTGCAAATCAAGCCAAACCATGGTAAAAAGTTGTTGAAGTGTTGTAGAGGAAAAAAGAGAGAACTGGAAATGAACATTCATCACCTGACCAATCTTCCTTTTCACACTGGTTTGCCGTGACTTCCCACCAGGAACTGAAAATAATCATCATCAAATGTACTGATTGTATTGGATATTGTAATTGCAAGATAAACTGTTTTATAGCAGGAAATGCATTTGAGAAATTCAACCTTTAGACGATGAGGATTTCCTTGGAGTTCTTGTTACCTTCTGTAAATAAAATAAAATGTGAGTAAACTGTGGTTCTTTTGGTGAAATTTATTATTTGCGTTAATCCCTCGAATAAAGTATAGCATTACATCCATACGAGAAATTTCATAATGATAATGAACATGTATTTTACTTAAAAGTGACATGCTAAGAGCAAAAGACGGACATAATGAATCCTACAAAGATAAATCATGGGATCAACATGCAGGAACACTGACAGAAATGAACAAAGACAAACTATTGATGTCATTTTGGTTCGACTTGATAAGTCTCTAGAAATCTTAACAAAGTCGTGTGATCAATGTAGAACACTCATATAACATAAATATACCATAGGTTTTAGAAAGATTGAATTTGTATGACTTCAATAAGTACAAGCACACATGTTTAACTTCAATAGCCCCCACAAGCTTCTTTCTGATTATGATCGCATCCCATTATTAACATAGCTATAATCAGGAACTTCAGTTAAGGCTTATCGACTGTTAACATAATATTGCCAGATGATGTATGCATGCCTGCTCCGCATTCGACAGTATAGTCGCGCTATCTGTCTAGTTTATTTGATACTAAGTATTGAAGGTTGCATCATCTTGCCAAAATTTCCATGTAAGTACATGTACTTTGGATTGTCAAAATATATTCAGAGTTGTCATAGATACCTTTTCCTCAACTTTTTTAAACAATGTAGAGATAGTAGATTGAACGAGTGAAGTGCGATGACTGCTGGATTTTGCATCAGACTTGGGCTTCTTTTCTAGCACAGAGATCACTTGAGACTCTGCATGGCTCCCCTCCTTGCCATCAATGTCGTGGACTACATAGTCAGAATAGTTACTCTGTTTGTACCACTTAAGGAAACCAACTGATGGGGGACCAGACTATTTTCTCCTGCTGTCCTACAACACCAACCCAGTTGCTGAGGAGGAGGCGGATGAAACTCTAAAATCATGCATACTGGCATGCAAAGCTATTGACAAAAAAAATGTAACACTACACAAGAATATTTCAAATAAGGATATTTGCAGTGGCAATGGTTAAAGATTTATGGTCCAGATCAACCTCTTCTTCCTCCTCCTCTTCCACGTCGTGTATGTCAGCATCACTTCCAACAGAATCATCTTCTGGAGATGATTCTGCAAAACTGAATCAGTAAAAAGATCAAAGCCAATTACAGCCTGGAATTGATAATGCATCTGAACTTAATAACTAGATGATCAAAAGGAGCACAGTTAAGGATAGTACAACTTAATAGGAAATGTAACAGACAACCAGAGACTAACAAAGTTTGGAGATCAGATGCTAACCAATCTTTGGTGTTATTATAATTTTTAACCATTTGAAAGAACGGAAAATACAGACTTCAAAATATGTTCATGAATCACATATCCTTGAATGTGCCATAACAAAGAAAATCATAAACAGAAAGCTTTGACTGCCCAATAAATGCATGTATAAATAATATACCGGTGCAGCTATGCAAAAGTGTAAGGTGTACAAAGAAACTTTTACTGCAAATCTTTACCACATGGATGAAGATCTTAAAAATTCATTGAGAATCACAAAGGCTGTGTTCCTAAAAATATGATTTCTAACTAATAATGACTCAGTGTTCCAAAGATGTTATCAAAGGGTGCAACTAAGCAAGACAATCCAACCCAATAGATGGGCATGTGTGCGTGCCAACTACAAGATAGATGTAAAGAGTCGTTGTGGAGCACTAACCCTTCACTCATTAAATTAATTAGCATGACAATTAAACAAGTGACTAATAAATTATTTTATTCTTGAAAATTCTTGACAAGGTCACAAAGGGAATCAATCATGAGTTTAAGTCCTACTATGAACGTGATCAACTGTCTAGACATAATACTTGTAACATCTAAGTACCAAAATTCTGGAAATTTAGTGGCCAATAGTTGGTCTTATTTCAATTTTCAAGGCTGAGACGCATAAAAATATCTACAATATTTTGCACATTTATAGAATACAGAAACTGCTGATTCTTGCCGGGAAGAAAATGTCGATACATGTCTTATATCAGCAGCAAACGGTTAATTTTGATTTTCAGCTTCATAAATTTAGTTGTCAATATTGCTAAGTTCATATTACCTACAAATTGCTCACCCAAGACTGCATCGACCTAAGCTCATATGTCAACATAAGGTTACCCAATTGCATCTTGGCTAATAATGAAGAAAACATTTTCAAACCATCTGATATTGCATGATGCCTAAAGACCTGACATCGTGCTAGAGGTATTCTAGCTTACATTATCTTTCCTTCACTTCCAACTAGCAATATCTTGGGCTCCATTGATTACAGAGAAAAATATTCCAAGTTTACTTGGAACATTCTACATGCCAGCCAAATAAAAGTCGAAAAAGAACCTTTTACATGGTGAATTTTCATAGAAAATAATAAAAAGTACCTAAGGAATATTTATTTGTATTATGACCTTACTACCGATCAATATTATGACGCCTAAACAGAATTTAAATTGTCATTACGCTCCTAATCTTTATCATTAAATCAAGCCTCAAGAATCCTAAGGAATATATTTTTTTGTACTGAAATGAAAAGTACTATCCATTTTATCAATATTTTCCTGTGGAAGTAATTATAAAAAAAATAGGTTCCATATCACTATCCATTTTCTATGTCCCACGTATCAATTATGGCATCTACAAATGTACTTAAAGGAAAAAAAGATGCACATTTGACAATAGGAAACATACTTAATTCTTTTTCCAGCAGTTCTCCCTGACTGTCGAACTGGCGTCGTCTGGTTTAAACCCATAGAATTATTTTCGCTATCAGATGTATCATCTTCAAGCTCAGCCTTAAATGGTTGTACTGTATATTTAATTGGTGTTTCATCGGGACCTTGTTTATCTATAACTGCTCCACCTGCACCACCTTTAAAATCACAATCAACTGTTGGTTCCTGAAACAAATAACAAACAGAAAAATAATTGAGGATAGGTCATGAAGGGTGATGGTTTCTAATTATGTCAAAACAGATAGGTAACAAATACATTCTAACAACCTAAAAACTGATATTGAAAAACTGACCTCAATCAGTTCCTTTGGAAAATCAAGCCGTGCTTCTTCTGGATTATCATCCTTACTTCCAATCCACCATGCATCAGAAAAAACAATCTGGGAATATCATAACCTATTAGATGTATGTTAAACCTAGAACTTTAGCTACTAAGGGGATGACTCAACCAGTATTATTAAGCAATCTCAATATTTATATGTTGTCGGATACTTCAAAAACTCTCCCTCACAAGCAGATTTGCACTGCACGTGGACGAACAATTACATAGGGAGGAAATACAAATTGGTCAATGGTCAGACAGGCCCAAGACCAAATCAACTCGATTTCATGCTAAACTCTACTTCAGCCTAAAAGCTTAAATTGTTCAAACTGAGGGTTCAAGTGGTATACTAAGCAATCTCAAACTCCAGAGTATCAAGTAGGATACTTAAACAACATAACAAACACAGTTACACGCCCCAAAAGATCAAAGTGGAAATGATGCAAACAAATAATACCTCAAAAATCACAAGGAATAGTGAGGAAAATAAGAAGCTTTGTCTTCTCAAGTCTCAAATGCACATACAAAAGGATCTACTAATCAGTATTCCTGACAAGGATCTACCAATGTAGTAGCATAACTTGAATTTTTCATTCTAAGACAAGCCTCATTTCAATTTTAAACAGTAATGGCAATGAAATCATAATCATAACAGAAAATCAAGAGCAAGTGACTGAAAGCTGAGGTAAAGAAGAGCAAAACACTAACCATGTTATCAAAATAATCTTCGCACATCACATTCTTCCCACCTCTAGAAAATTGCAGAGTCAAGTACCTGTTCTGTGGATATATAATGGTGCCAAACAACTTCATCCGACCCTAATAAGGAGCAAGGAATGAAACAGCAACATTAATTCTAACTTCACCTTTTTTTTAATGAAATTTTTACAATGCAATAATCAAACCTGAGGAAAATCGAGGTAGAGAATGGGGTTTTTGGATCCGAGATCCTTAAGCTCGCCGATCTTGCCGCCGGCAGCTGGAGCGAGGAGACCGGGAAATGAGAAAAGGAAGCGATTCTTCCTGTTAGACTTCTTGAGAATGTCTTTCCCATGATGCTTCAACACCGTCTTTGAAGGAGCAAGTGAGCGATCGAGGCGGTGAGCGGAAGGAGTGTCGGAGATGATGGTGTTGGAGAAGGCAAGCTTCTTGAGCCTGGTGCGCTCTGTGGACTCCGGATTAGACATTGCTGAAGCACCACTATCATCCTTCTTCTTCTTCGTCGCTCGCACCATTTTCAGATTTCTCTGTGTCGGGATTTAGGGCTTCCACTAGAGGGTCTGTCAGTAACAGTATGTTCATCTAATTTCGAAGAATTGTCTGAAGAAGAAGAAGAAGAAAGGAACGGTGCCGTTTGGATGAAGTGGCTACAAACCTCATAGAGAAAGAGAATAGAGATGAGATGGAGGCCGACAATCATTGAATGACGTGGAAGATCCGAAGGCTAACATAGGGAGACGTGGAGGCCATCAAATAGAAGGATCCTATCACTCTGAAATTGGGGATTTAGGTTTGGGTTTGAAGAGAGACAAGGAAGAAGGAAAGAGATAATAGTAAATCAAAAGGCTATTTATACCGTATCATTTTTGCAAATACTGTATATTGTAATTGTAAGCTCAAGACCAATAGTGGCTAGCCACGTCACGTATTATTTATGTAATAACGTCTACGACATAGTATCAATAATGGGTCTAATAGTCGATAATAATGTCAGTTATTAACTGACAATAACGTATGGAATATTATGACAACAGGACCGCGTCAACCTTGTCTAATCTCATTTATATGAAGATAATGATGGTTGTGTAAGGACGAGCACAGTGAAATGGACAAGGCCAACCCCAAACAAGATTGGATTACTTTTTCATGCCATTTCACAAGATTTTATCAGAATCCAAACAGGCGTCTTCAAAAATTAGATTTTTTAAAGAATTAAAAAAGCTTAAGCCAATAGACAAATTACAATTCTATATTCCAACACAAAACAACAGCAAGTTCTCTTATCAACAACGATGTTTCATTTCATGTACAATATGTTCGTATAGAATTAAGATCATCATTTTTCTCCCAAGGTAGAGGAGACTGGTGTAACTATCTATACAAGCGTTTCTGTGTGTATCTTTAAACAAACTGACCTTCACTGCTGAAGAATCAGAGAATGCACTACTTGTTCACCTTCACCTTCACTCCAGTTTGTAGGGGCTTGACCGAGGCCAACACCACGGCGACTTTACACACAAGAAACCCCATCATCCCAACCACCACCTCTTTCGGGGTCCATACCAACTGTACATCTCCCCCAAACCCAAACTTGGCTACAAAACCAGCAAGCCCAATTGCAAGTGCCAGGCTCGATATTGGATTTCTAATTCCACTGAACAATTCATCTACACCTCCTCCTTTCTCTATACTTCTCATCTCTGGGCCCGGTAATCCGTCCACAGCCCTCTGCAGCAACCATAAGTATAAGAACCCACCAACCCCGCCTGCCAGGAATGCAAAGCCAACATTTTCCCCAGCTGACAAGGATGTGATGGTTGTACCGATTGAGATTAACATGGCATCATAGAACAGCAACGAGAACTTCAAATCCGCATATTCCCTCATGCTTTCTTCATTGGATATTTTGATGTCTAAGAGTGAAGTTGTTGATGCTGGGGTGCTTTTCTTCAACATGGTGTTGGGGTCAGCCTCAGATGATTCGGTAACGAAACAAGGTCTCAGTTCCATCATGGGTGTGTCACTTCGTTCTCCGAGCAAGATATCTTCAACTTCGAAGTTGTACTGGCAAGCAACATACTGAATGTCTTCACCACCTTTCTCTAATGAAGCACTTATGACAGTTAGGTTCACACCGCCTAATCTCCATCGACCTAAACTTCAGAATTAAAGGTTAGAGTATATGAACAAGCTCAACCAGTTAACGAGTAGGTCATGTTAATCTTGTTGTTTAAGTTGGAAATTTTTGGAACTCTAGTATACTTGTTCACGGGTAAGACCCGTACTTTTGGATACTTGTGTATATATTTTTGGACCGTAAACACTTTTATAATTAGATATTTTGGGGTTTAAGAACGTGTATCAATAGACTGTATTGTTGTGGGAATAGACTGAAAATTGTTTACATGAACAGGTTTACGATGAAACGGGTACCCCGGAATTGCCCGGTTCCCTTTCGGGAATATGATCCACTTGAGCGACGTACCATAGGTTATGTTCAAAGTCACGTCGCCCAAGCTAACATGGGCAACGCAGGTCTGGTCAAACCCACGTCGCCCAGGCTAGCTTGCGCGATGCAGGTCTGATCAAACCCACGTCGCTCATGCTAGCTTATGCGACACAGGGTTGACCAGTACAGCGACGTTTTAAACCTCGTCGCTCAAGGCCAGCCTGGGCGACACCAGTTGAACGATGTGATTTGCATTGCCCAAGCACTTGGGCGACGTTTGACATGCGTCGCTCAGACAAGCTTTTACTGTAGTATAATATACCAAATATAAATTAGCTTTCTGGGTTAAGTGTGGGAGTTAATTTATATATCACATGGAAGATTGATGGGCTTCAAGTCTTCAACTTAATGTTTTAGTGCAATAAGCAATTTGGTCGTATAACATGTTCATTGTTCAAGTATATATAGTGTAGTGACATATAAATTTTGGAAGTTGGAGGCAGTTGGATGATCACTTTAAAAGCTTAAGACAACATCATGATGATATTAAGATATAGGACAATAGCATAATAACAGAGCATGAGAGATATTTCTGTTGGTGCATCTCCTTAGAGTAAAGAGCGATGCATCCTCATCATATATAATATAAACCTATTTATATGTTAATATAAACGGTGGATAGTACAAATGTAAGAGTTTTCAAGTGAGTAATGAACATAAATTATTTACATAAAATATAGCAAATGAAGGAGATAGAAAATGAATTAACCTGGAGGAGGGCGCAAACATCCGAACAATGTATCTCCACAATTGGACTTGTTATGCCCATTTTCTTTAGGAAGATCACCAAGCGCTTCAGCTAACATATGTATTGGGTACGCTTTATACCCATCATCATATTCAAGAAGAATTCTTGGGAAATTCCCAACAAGAGGAGCCGCAATACCTAGTTGATTGAAGGATGTTATTTCAGACATTTAAACATTAAAAGAAACAAGTATATGATGTATTGACATGAAGTACGTACGTACCAAAATATTTGTAATAAATGCAATCGATGAGAAGTCGGACGCCAACCCGACCACCTTCCAAGGACAAAACCTCTATATCAATGTTTTTGCAGAGGAAAGTAGTCGCTCCCTTGGCGCCTTCCACAGAGGCCACTATAACCGGAATTCTTTCGAGTGATCCAATTTTAAGGGCTTTGGGGCACTTATCTACCAATCGTTGCAGTACCTCGTCGGAATGATCATGTTTTGCTGCAAGAGCTAGAGGTGTGTAATCATCACTGTCTTGTATTTCCAAATCTTCGGGTGCCATATGAAGCACTAGATACTTGGCTATGTCCACTGACATAAAGCGTAATGCATAGTGAAGAGCTGTGCGGCGTTTGGGAAACACTGGGAGAGTGAGTGCTTCTGGGTGAGACTCAATATACTCTTCCACTCTTGTCCACTTTCTGCTATCCATGGCTGCCCTAAACCGACTATATTCTACCAAAATACCATTTTTGCCGATCAGTCATTGGCATCATATATATATGAAAGAGTTTAGCTAGAAATCAATCTCTTACAATATAAATTAGAAACTTTTAATAAAAATATTGATTTCTGATTTTCATTCTAAAATTTGTATTTATGCATATATATTATTAAAATGGGGTTACTCCCTAGAGGGGAGAAGAGAAGTAGACTTACAAGAAGAATTTAATAAGGACATAACAAGAAAGTTCATGATATACAAATTGGATATCCCAATTGACTTAGAGACTAACCTGTTAAGTCAGAGTCTAATGTGTATAACAATCATTGTTACCT
>JAYMSU010001515.1:0-10285 GCA_036897765.1 Erodium chrysanthum
GGTTTTGTGGTGGATCAAGTGATTAAGCGGTGCACGAAATTGGAAACATGGGTTTCAATCTTCGTGACATTCTGGACCTCCTAAATTGTGCACGTTGCATAACCAGGAAGTTCAGATCTGCTCGTGGATTGGTCTGGCTTGAGTTCACCCTGGAACAAAAGCTACATTCTTAATTGGCACGGACCGAATGATACATTAACTAAAAAGAAAAAGGAAAATACTTTTTAAAGAAAAACAATTTTCAAGATACAGACAAAAGCGTCTTTTACACCTACTTATCCGGTGCTTTAAAAAAAATCAATCTCCCTTTATTATTATTAGAATATAGACCTTCAATTATAAGCTTAACCTTTTAATTGAGTTGATTCTTTAATATAGAATCTAATCCCTTACGAACAGTGGTTCGAATCACATCCAAACCCATTCTCTAATAATTATTACTGCATATGGAGCTCTCTTTAATAATTCCAACGACTCAAATAATTTCCAAGCAGAGTCTTTTGGCACCTAAACGTGGTTAAATGTGAAGGTTTCTAGATTCCTTTTGTTGAAAACGAGTACGGACAAGATTCAACTGTGCAGTGCAGTGATTAATATTTTATTTAAAGCCACTCATTTATTATTACACTCCAGATCCTGATTTCAATATAATATGTATATACAAACAAGTTGTGCAGTAAGAAACTCACCTTAATCATTTATACAAAAAATTGAAATTAATTACAAAATTGATACTTCATAAATAACATGATGAAATTGTTACATAACATCAAACCCCGATAATTGCTTTAACCTAATCAATCTAATAATTTTCTGCATCTATCTTGCATTTATATAGAGCTGATCGAGCCAGCCATGTTACCAATTATCATTTGTAGTAATTTGTATATAACTTGATAATTATTAACTATTTTCTTCAAATAAACTCATGTGCTCGTGACAGCGACCCAACTAATTTCCGAGCCATTTACCGAATCTTCAGATCCATATGCAACCAATTGATGATCACAAGATTTAGCACAGGTAGGGTCTCACTTGGCAACATCGGGCACTAATTAAATAGCCACGGACGGTGACGGTGTACTTCTTGCTCTAAAAACACCCAGAAATGTAATGTGTTGCACCTTGTAGATTTTGTGATAGAACAACCTCTAATTTATGTGATTGCCATAAATTATGACGACGACATAATAGCTATCCAAGAAAAAAAAATAACAGTGCTTGTTTGATTGCTTCGATCTCTATGAGTTGTTTTTGTTTTCTATTCGGAAACACGGCAGTCCAATGCTCTGCTAAAAAGAAAAGAATAACCTATAACTCACTTGCATCTTTATGATTGATCTTAGAGATAAATCATAAATCAGATATGATATAGTACCAAGAACAGAAGCCACTTGAGCCTTTATCAACCAACCCATATATCTGAAAGAAATACTAACAGAAAATGTAATGAAGCCTATCAGAACTAAACAGAACATTGTACAGAAATCTCATTCTCTTGTACCACAGAAAAATCAGACTGAAACGAAGTCGTATAAGAAAATGTGTTTTTAATACGCACTCCCAATACCCTCTATATACACCCAAACCAACCCTCATCCCAAAATCTTATGTGAACTAAGATTATACAATGAAATTATATATATGAAATGCAAACTACTTTCACCCCGGAGACGGGTGCCTGAGAGAAACAAATGTGTGTAGGGTAGGGTGAGAGTTTGTTTATAAGACGCGTTCCAATCCATAGGTCGAGGTCATACCTCCCACAAACTTACCTCCGTGGAAGAATTACACATCTATCAAAATCAACCATAACTGATGTCCACAAGAATTGTTGAGCTCTCCTTTTCGTTGCTGCACTTCTTACACATCATGCTCACTCGCCCAATGCATTGGGTATATGGTTGAACTTTCTCCTAATTGTAGATTTTTACAGGCTTCTCATATGCATGGCGATTCTGCAAAACAGAAATGAAGTCAAATGCGCATTCTTCAACGTTTTGACATTTAAACTCAATACTCTTATAAGCAGGCGGCCAGAGATATTTTCAATGATGAATATCTAACAAGTGACCAAAAGGCGCCCAAGACAACTTGGACACTGTATTGGAACGCCTTTCTTATTTGTTAAACTTACTGGTTCATAACTACACACTTGTAGTGGGCCAAACAGATGATGTAGATGTATAGATTCTATGTACTGTATGCATATCTAAAACAGGGTAAGATTAGTCAAATACCTGATTAGCTGTATACGAAGACCTCTTGGGCATATTGTCAGTGTGCTCCAACCCTAGATACTGCTCCCAAGCACCATTGTCCCTTCTCTGTACACCAAAAATCAAAAGATAGAATAAGGCAACCAATATACAAACTTCTAGTGTGCGTGTGCGTGTGTGGGAGAGAGAGAGAGAGACGGACCTGAAAACGATTAGACACTATGTCAGAGTCTTGAAGATACTCTGGGCGACCTAGGGAAAGAAATGCAAACTTCCACTGCACATACACAAAACAATAAAGAGGAAAACAAAGTTACTGCAAACGAAAAGATGAAAGATTTTAACTAAGATTTTTTCTTTAAAGACCACCAGATATCAAAGTTAAAATAATGAGAATCTACATAGCGCATGCATAATGGGCTTTTTTATGCCTCTGCACTTAATGATGCTTCAAAAGGCATGAGGGGAAAAAAATACCTTTGAGAACTCTTCATCCGGAACCTGTAATTTTTTCTGTACCCGTGCTTTTACTTCGGTTAATGTCTCGCCGTCATGGATGACCAAGAAAAATGGTTCTCCAAAATTCTGAACCTGCTGTTTAAAAGGCAAAAAAAAACAGGAGGAAAAAAGATAAGGATGAATCAACCTTAACTCACCACACCTCATGGTAATTAGCAAGTAGGTTATTACCTGATTCTGAGCGGTCTCTTTCGTAAAATGATAAACATGAATCAACCGATCTTGAGGACCCAGATTTTTCTCCTCTTCTGGAATCTGTGACACCAAGCAACAGGGGTTATAGCCAAAAACAGAAAGTGGAAGAGTGAAAAAAAAGGTGTCGGGGAACAGTGTAACAAGTGAATATAAAAGCAACATCCTCTATTGTTCTACCAATAAGTGAAACTTACCTCCTCAGCTCGTAAGGTCCAATATTGATCATTGATGTTCTCAATCTTTTCATTGGCTGGGAAAATCTGCAAATTAAGTCCCGAAGTTACAAATGATGAGGGGATGGTATCAGTTACTCCATAATCAAGGCCAATAAGTTGAATATTCAAGGGATTTAGCAACATCATTAACACATCTCCACTGCAAAGGAACTCTAGTTACTTGAAAAAGTGTTATACCTTGTAGATTTTGTGATAGAAAACTTCAATCAGTCTAAGTTCTGCATTTGGGTGGGACAACTCAACCTGCCACACGGCAAAGACACTATGAGCAAATTTATTCCTTCTAAAGCAAGTGGCATTATAAGTTCAGACAATAATAAAATTTGAGTTCTAAAACAATATAAATATATATAGCAGGGCTCACCTTTGTTTTAAGCTCATTAAGCACATCTCCTACAGTACTCTGTTTAGGCAACCTAATAGTGTGCCCAACAGGCTGACCACAAAAAGATGATTGTATGAGAGGATATAACATGAATTTATTTAACGTTAGCAAGTAAACCAGAAAAGAACATTGAAAGACACTCACCTCATCTTTGGTAGCATGATGAAAAGTAACTTTCAAAGTTTTTAGGCATTGTAGTTCCGGTAGGGGGATATCCAATACTTCATAATACAGAATGTCAGAAACCTGGCAGGGAAATAAGTGGATGATATCACCATCATAATCCATTAGAGTAACTAAAAAGAATGTGCAAATAATAGTCTAATCAGGAAGAAACCTGATTGTAGTGTACTAGCATGTCTGACAAATGTTCCACTCCTCTATATTTAATAGGCTGTGGTTTAGGTTGCTGAGAGTAGCAGTTATGCGATGTAAGTCTGATTTTGGATGGATCACCCAAGCCTAGATGGTGAGCTACTCTTTCAACAACATCATCATAACTGTAAAGTTTTGACCTAGAAATGTGTAGGAAACAAGTGTCACCAAATACTGATTAAGTACTTATTTGACTAAATTCTTACACAATAATTACAACATAAAATTTTGTAATATAAAAGAACTTACAACTCAAGACAAAACTCATCTTCCTTTGGCTTCTCCAAAGATCGAAATCGAACAACCTATCATTAAGACAATGTGATATACTATTCTTTACACGAAAGTATGTATTCATATACAAACTGCATATGAAACTGATAGCAAGCTTTCAACGTGCCAGCATCCTTACAAGCAGGGTGAACCTCAATTCAAATGAAGCTGAATGACATACCTGACGATTGTGCACATATTCCAAGAATGAAGGAACATCCGGATACCGGCATTGATTAATGCTTTCAACTGGTGCAGATTTCTGAAAACAGATGATGTCCCCATCTTCCAGCTGCAGATCAGGAAAAAAAAGAGAACAAAAGTTGGAATTATCACTCCTCACATAAGAAAACCAAGACTTCCTTTTGCCACTGACCGGGACTACGTGGCATAAAAGACACCGTAAAACACGTTATCATGTTCAGACGTTTCGGATCCAACATTAGATCGATGACTTTGTAATTATGCTTTATAAAATAATTGAGTTTAATATAGATATGCTATCTATACTTGTACTAAACATGTTCAAGCACAGGCCAAGAGTCAGCTACATTATTTATACAATTAGCAACTACTAAATCGCATACACAACATCAATAATGCTATGTCAAGAACAAACTCTATTATTATTATAACGTCCATGGCGGCTATCTGAAGTATTCTTGCTTAACCAAGAATCTAAGCAGTTATTTTATTGAAACAAAACATCGTATATTCAACCATCATGCAAAAGACTTCAATAATCCTCCTTAATCAGGATTTCAAGTAATCAAAACCAAAGCGAGTTTTAAAAAGACTAGAACATGTCAAGGTTCGAGAATTCTACTGATGCAGCTAAGATCTCACTGAAATTGAAGAACTGGGCACTCCAAATTCTTCCCTTACTTTGCTTGTGGGTGAGAAGAAATGAAGTCAACAGCAAGATTGATGGAGTTGATCTTGTCTGCTTCATTGTCTGGGATCTCAAACCCAAACTCTTCTTCGAGCGCCATCACAAGCTCCACAGCATCCAAGCTATCTAACCCGAGATCACTCTGGAAACTGGCATTTTGTGTGACCTGAACAACAGAATTAAGTAGATATCAGGACATCTCAATACTAAATAATGCAGAGGGGAATCATATCAATACATAAAACCCAGTAAATCATGTTCACAATCATGAACCATGGAACATTAAATAGAGTATATATTTAATGCAGTTAAGTAATACTTGATTACTCATTTGTACCATTGGATGCAACATAATAACTTGACCTTAATGGCATACTATAGCAGATAAATTAACAGGGAAATAAGCAATCATCTATGCACCCACATCCAAGGAACTATGTGTTGATCATCTATGTACCCACATCCAAGGAAGTATATGTTGATCATCTATGTGCCCACATCCAAGGAACTATATGTTGCCCACCAATGATTTGTAAATGTTGAATGACTGTTAGTATGAGTCAGATTCATCTCAGAAGACGGCTTATGTGCATACAGGAAGTGGAGCGTACCAATAAGCTCCAATAACTAAATCATACAAGTTCACATATTGAAATCAATACCTATTTTGAGCCGTATTTCTTGATGTATTAAGCAAACTTTGTTACTAACTCAATTAAAGGACTATTAGTGTTTAGCCCTTCTGGCTAATTACATGGCCAAATCATATAAAGAGTTCAACCTTGTAAGCAAAAACATGACATCTAGTAGAGCAACTAGGTTGAAAAATCCAGCCAAATAATATAAAGGAATAAATTCACAACCTCTATTTCTCCACAAAGAAAAAGAGATTCATTTCTGTTAAACTGAACAAACTGAAGAGCTATTATAATATGAAACTTAAAGCTGTATTTTGCACCAACATATTGCCATAATTTTTATCCCTTAAATCTGGTGGATGGGTAAAATACAGAACACATGCAAAAAGGCTTAAATACCAATGTTCAGCTATGCGCAAACAGAAAACATTTGAAAACTAGAATCCAAGTGCACAGACCGGTTTAAACCACCTCGTGTATTAATAAAAATATTATAAGGACCTTCAACAGGATACATGCACCTCAAATTTGTGCATGATATGTAACACGGTCCAAAATGTATCCACCACTAAACTTTAGCCTTGTTTGATTCATTTTGTACAAGAAATAACGAAAGCATTTCAATGATACAAAGAAAAAACCCAGCAAACATATACGATCAGATTTTTTTCTTCTTCCTTTCATTCATTTAAAAAAAAAACAAGGACAGCAATAAAATAAAAAGGGGTTTTGTATACTATATTAATGGACCAACAACAACAGACCCAATAATATGAAGGAAAAAAATGACAAACTCTTGAAATCAGCTAACTTGGTGGAATATTTACATTAAAAAAAAACCCAAAATCAGAATCAATAATAAAAAAACAAAAGCTTCTCATTTCTATGGACTTATAGAGATTATTTATAAAGAAAAAGTTAGTGCAACAATGCAGACATGAAATTGTTTAGGATTAGCCTGCTAAGTTAATGAGATACTATCCGATCATTTACTCCTAAACAAGCAAAATCAAACACAAAAAATCCCAAAACCAATCAATTTGGGAAGCAACAAAACAATATAGAACCCGAATATGCACACATGTAAACAATCCCATTTAGCCAATTCGATTAAAATGTTATCACATTCTGAACATCCGAAAGACCCCACAAAAACAAACCAATATCAAAACATGCACACAATCAATTTCACTCCATTTCCAATCAAATTTCATCAAGACTCCGAAGTGAGAGCCAAACAAAACCCTAGAATCGATAAAAACGAGTGATAACTTGGGGGATAAACACAAATACGATACCTTGGAAGGATCCACCTTCTGGAAGTTTTTGACGACGGAGATAACCCGATCTGTGACCTCCGATTTGTCGAGGAAGGTGCCCCTGACCTCCTCAGAGAAGTGACGCCGTATCACATTGGCCAAGGTAGCCGAGAAAGGGACGTTCCGGCTAGGGTTTTGGGGCAACGAGCTCACGCTCACCCTCAAGTGCTTCAGCAAAGCCGCTCTAGCCGCCATGTTTACCCAAAACGAAGCTCTGCTCTTTGCTCGAGATTGAACCTTCACTCTTCGCAGAGTGAGCCAAGTGCGAGTGCATGTATATATCCTCTGTACTCTTCAATACGATGTCGTATCATCTATACATTTCAGAAAATGCTCCCAAATATTTCGTAATATTCCAAATTAATATTCTATTTAATTTTACTAACCATGCTTTCATTAACATTTTAATTTATAATTTCTGTTGGGCATTTTACTAATAATTTGGATTTTAAGAATATATCATTTCATATGAATTAAAAATAGTTATATTCTAATTTTTAATTATGTGTACATATCATAAACAATAACCTATCCAAGTAATGAATAATTGTAATATGATCTGAAAACTATACTATGAACAACGTGTATTTTGTTTGATAAGAACTTGTGTACACCAGAAATGGAAGTTCCTTATTAAGGTCAGCTGAGTTTAGTTCTCATTATTACTAATCCGTCCCGTCTCAGTTCCCTATCGCTATTTGTTCACTGAAATGAAGCTTAGATTCATACAGCCTTCTTATTCCCAAATAGTAAGCCCACTGAGTAAGTGTCTCCCTTTTGTGCAGCAGCTTCTACTCGTCTCCCACCAATCTGCAAATCATCAAAAGATCGATACATCATCAAAGTATCGAAGATATGTTGACAGTGCTAATGATGTAAGGAAATATGAGTTCTATATATCCCTAAACATGGTGAATGACTTATAGGATGTATTCATTTGTTAGGGCATAGGCCCTTGCTGTTTTGCTTCTTTGTCGTGCTTTTCTTTGCCAGACTTTGCTGGTGTTTGTGAGCCCCTTGGGATCCATGCCAGTCTTTTAATTGCATTTGTTTCTCTTCGATAAAAAAGGACGTGGAAAATACCTTGTCCATGAGCCAGTAGCCAATGCTTGGCATATACTGCACCAGATACATAACGGCTAGCACAGGCTGCAAAGTGTGGTAGCAAAGATGTCAACACTTAGACTTGGAAACAGTATACGCCGCAAGACAGTTTCTGGGACTGCAATTAGTCGTATATTGTAGTGGCAGCGCCATACCTGGTATGATATCCATGCTTCCTTTAGACCGTGAGTGGCAGCAATGATTGTCAGCTCTGCACACCTTTCTGATGAGACGCGTTTCTGTTAGAACATAATGCAAAAACTTCAGACAGACAAAATTGCAGATTAACTAGTATCTGTCAAGCTCCCAGTCCCACACCGAAAAGATGTGGATTCGTTTGCCACTTGATAAGTATCTTAGGGCCTCTACCTAACAGTTCAAGTTTTTAGGTGGGTCTGGCTTTAAACATGGTATCAGAGCCAACTTGCTCCAGCCCACAGCCAGTTAGTCACCTCCCCTGTGATCTTGCAGTCCAGATGCATACTTAAACCATATGGTTTTGAAGGAAAACTACTTAAAAAATATCATGTTAAAAGGAACTTGCCTCGGAACCCTTCTTCCCTGAGGTTGTTGCTCCGGAGCCATTAGATGTTTCGATAGGCCCAGGACAAACAATAGTGACATGTATTCCTTTTTGATACAGCTGGTGTTGTCAAGATAAATAAATATAATCAAGAGATATAAAACTGTAAGAAGTTTGTTGCAAGAAAAAGAAAATCTAAATTCCAACCAAATGACGTTTTGGTTTATTCCTTTGATTTGTAATAAGAATTGGCTTGTAGTATAATGAATACACAATTTTCACAAATTCAACTTCTATGCTGTCAATAAAAAGTAATGCATACCTCGGAGCGCAATGTATGGAAGTATCCATTTAGAGCAAATTTAGATGCCGAGTACACAACCTGGCCCGGTGCAGGTGTCTTTCCTGCAGCACTGCTCATCTGCAAATAGTTCATTCAAACACCAGAAGAAAACTAGAGATGAGAGAGTGGCAGGAAGGAAAGAGAAACATAATCAGAAATAGCACCCATCTATTGGCAATAATAAAAAAATGACTGTTTACTTTACAATTTTTGCAAGTTCAGGCCGTATACGAAAAACTGATGGGTGTGTACCCGTCATGTTTAAATTTGTTGCATTTTGTGTAAATTTGTTCAAAAATGACAATTTTGCCCTTTACAAAATAATGAGTAAAGAAAAAAATTCATGTTGTAAAGTAAACTTTCATTTTTTTCAATTATCCCAAAAAAAACTAATGGACAAAAAAGAAATGAATTCATCATTGAAAATGAAAAATCTTGAGTACAGTTAAGGTGTAACAGCAGGAGACTCTTTAATATTGAAGATAATAAGTACCCCATTTGTGACCTTCATGCCAAAGTTTACACAAGGGGAGAATAAAAGAGAAAAATTATATCATGATTTACTGTACATACCACAACAAAATGACCCTTTCCTCGTTTCAACATGTAGGGTGCTAGAAGGCGTGTTAGAGATATGGTCCCAAAGACATTCACATCAAATGTAGCCTATTTGCAAGACAGAAAGAATTAGCATGTCTATTTAGAAAATCTGTAGTCAAGATAAATATAACTTTACTGTGTATTTGAAACAGGCACTGAAGGAGTAAACTTGTGATTCTATTCAAGAAACATCATGCATCGTTATTGGTACCTTAAGACTTTCCTCAGTTACTTCCAAAGCCGATGTTTTCTGATCAAAAAAATAGGACAAAACATTACACAAGGAAAATCAAAATACTTTCGTAGGTTAAATGGAGTACTTGTTTAGTAATAATGCATATCACATTCACAAGTTGAAGGATTTTGAATGAAAAATGAATTCCTCACTCGATCCAAAATTAAGTGCCAACTTTCTGTTTTGGCGAGCAAATTAAGCATGGATTACCAATGAGAGCATGCTACTAAAAGCACTACCAAACTCAATCATTAACGTGCTCCTATGTGCTTCTATCTGTTAGTGCATGTGACTAATTTTCTTCTTGACAAAGCAACTCAAGTTGGCTCAGTGGTTAAGGGCTCCCTCCAACACAGTGGAGGACCACAGTTCGAACCCTGGTATAAGCAGTCTTATGGATAGGAACCATAAATTTGGGGCTCCTTGCTT
>JAYMSU010001516.1:0-10282 GCA_036897765.1 Erodium chrysanthum
TGGCCATCCCAAAATCTCTACTGTTTCATCAAAAGCCGCTTTTAGTGCTGGTGCAAAGGTCCTTACAGAGTTTATGAATTCTCTTATACCGATCATGGTATAAACACTTGTGTACACTCAGGACTGGTTAAAGAGTATGTCTAATGTTCAAACTGAGATGACACCAACACAGAGGGAATCTCTGCGGGTGGATTTGATGTAGAAGCATATACGTGTGGAGGAAGATATATCCATTACTTACTATTTTAAATTGTTTATGCTTTAACTAATGAAATGTGTTTACATTTTCATAAATTGGGCAATCAATTGGTGCCCCTATTATAATGTAGTGATTGTTATATGCTGATGTTTCTCTTTGTGAGTACTTAACTTAGTTAACTGTTTTCAACCTTCTCTTTTCAGTCTTCTATTAACTGTTTTACTGTTGTTACTTGTTAATGTTAATTTTGTTCACTTATGAATTATGATTCGCAGGTACTTCTCTCAATCTGGAGTTTTATGGAGTGCTGTTGTTGTGATGATGTGATTCATAGGTACTTCTCTCAGTCTAGAGTTTATGGATGGATCAAACTGAGAATTTAAAGTCTCTTCAATGCATCCTTAAGGTCTTAAGCTTTGACTGTAAGACTGGTTCCTTAATAACAAAAATAAAAATAAACAAGAGAAGACCAAGCATTGTTGGTTCTCATTAAGAAACAGAGCAAGTGATAGGGTTTACATTTTCACCCAACACGACGGGGAGAACAAGAAAGGTTTCCAAAAACCAGCTCCTCAGTTCAGCATCATCATCATCATATTTTTAGTCATAGATTAGTGGACATGTATGTAGTCGAGTCAGATTTTTCCAGTTTGTTGTTCCATGGGCTTCATTTTCCTTTTCTTATCCAGATGAGATGAAAGTAAAGCACACTTGCTCTTCATTTCCTCCAGCTCTTTCTCCAATTCCCCAACCTATTTTGTTTGTTCCCAAACATTATCAGTTCATCCACTGACAATCTACATGATATACAACTATACTTAACTTTGGTCAGACAAATAAAATACTTACAGTCTTTTTCAATTCAGTCTCCTTACGTGCATGTTCTTCACACCTGCACACAAGCATCTTGTTAGGACACATTAAAACCGCTCCCATAAATTATATATGGATGTTGTTTTTCTTTTTAAAGCAATTATATCACTATTGGTATTGACACAACAACATATGCGTTTTAAGCATGGAGGAAGTCATCAAAAAATTACATGATTCATAACATAGTTCCAGAACTCTAGGCTAAATATGTAACCTTTACCTCATGAATAACTGTATGTTCTCTTGGCATAACTGATTGACTGATAGAGACCCTACTCCATCTATTGCTGTAACTCCATCACTGGACCCCTGTAACACGTGACATTCAACCAAAACTGCAATTAACAAAATCATACTGCGTGCTTACTGATATGTATTATGGTTCAGAAACAGCATTATTGACTTACAGATAAAGCACCAGAAACGGGGCTGTCTGGCACCCGCGCTTGCTTTTCCTTGTCATCAGAATCAAGAAAACAAAAAGGTAAGAGTTGGATTCTTTGTAGCATATGCCGGGGTGGGACGTGCTATGCAATACAAACATGTTGGATTGTACAGCAGATGGAAGAAAGAACAATGCTGAAGAATGTTGAAAATGGACTACATATGATGAGTACGGGCTCCACGATTAAAAAGGTAAAACCTATTGGTTAGGTTTGGCTCTTGCCTTAATATGTAACCTATACTTTTCTCTATAGAATGATACGATACTTCTCAACAAATGCCATGTCCTCTTGTGGTATGGTTTCCATGAACATGTTAGTGTTCACAAGTACATAAATGCAAGTCATCTGCTCTTGCATGTCCTTGCAGACATATTTATCAAGCAAATGTTATACTGCAATGAACTGTGGCTACATGTAAGAGAGCATGATATTTCACATCACTTACATTAACCGTAAGATCAACAACAGATTGATCCGCACCAACAGCATGTTGTTCAGAAGGAAACTGTTGACGCGAATTAGGTGCAAGTCCGGGAGGAGGTTTCTTCTGACCTGGAACCTGATGTCCCATATGATGACAATTGCTATACCTGTTGTCCACAAGATACTCCACACAATGAGAACCATTTTAGACTAACCTTGTAAACATTGGAGAGATAATTCAAGGAAAACAAAAAATGCAATCCTATGTAATCATTCCAACCTCAAGGTAGCCTTTTTAAAACTGACACTGGATGGTGTAATGAAAGAATGTAATTTTAGTTCATGGCATTCAGATTGCTTTTAAAGATAAGACAATCGTAAATAAAACTTTCTGCACAAAAAAACTTCAATTGAAATCCAAATAAGATGTCAAAATATTCCATCACTCAGGGATCAACACAGCCTAAACTTCCGATGATTTCCACATATTCTACTCCATAATCTCTACAAGAAAAACGCCACTTACCAGTATTCCATTACCATTTCCTTCAGCCTGCCTTCGAGCCTGATATATAGAGATGATCTTTCAAAATCCTGCTTGTCATGTGCCGGTTCTATAAAATTTGCTTCAACAACTCCTGCAATATCATATATTAAGACAATGCAGAACTGAAATTTTCTAGAAAATGTTTGAAAAGAGAATCCAAATGAAAAGTTTAATACCAACAACACCGTGACCTTTTGAAGTACCATCTCTCGTTACTTTCCAGAAGGGCTGAAGGATAAAACAAACTCACTACATTAGTAATAAGGACTGTGCAATACTATCTCGGTATTATGAGAAGCAAGGAAAGCACATCATTATGCATATTAACCAAAAATTGATTTTTCAGAGTGGCCAAAATGTGAAGTCACCTCGGATAAATCTGAATTTGAAGTTCAGAAGTTTTCCCAGGCATTAAGAATTTAAGAGAACCTCAAAATTTCAACGAGAGGTGCCAGAACTTACTCTGATGAGCCGATTCTTGTGATACACATTGAAACCGTTAACATTTAATATGGGTGCCTCTTTGATAAATCCAATGGTTGTTTCCACGACAACCTAATAAAAAGGGGGAAATAATATTAATATCCAAAAGTTTACCATTTAACTTTGAAAAAGTTTTTATGTACAGCCCTATAGATCATAATGTATTTGAGCCAGTCAATTTCCACAAGTATTAAAAAATCAATTGCCTTCATGTCACTTAAATAAATGCAAACTAAATGATTGCTAGTAAATAAATGACTTAAAAGTATATAGTATAAGCAAGATGCAGCAAAGCTATAAGTATATGAACTCATAAGACAATATCAAAAGCAAAATGAAGGACAAGAAAGGAAAACAACAGCTATAATTACAGAGAACAAAGAGTCCCAACTAATCCAAAGTGGAGCTACTGTTTCCCATTTAATTAGTTAAAATATAAATAACATGCCAGTATGCAGCAAATGGCTCAAAGTAATAGTCATCTGCTAGGCTTTTGTATGAAGAGAAGAACATCAAGACCAGATGCTACCACGTAGAAATTTAGGTGTATATAATTACACCTTTGATGGGTGCCGCAATAGCTCTATTTGCGATCTTCCTATCCATCCTTTTGGAGATTTACAATTCCTCCGTTTAACAGGACGAAATTTCGATGAATTACATTCATAAAAATAACAAAGACCTGATGTTTCAAATGTCACTAAGGCAACGAAACAACAAGTTTGAACCGTACTCGAACTCGCGCAATGAGGAGGAAATCATACAATTATTCATTAAGCAAATCAAGGATCGTCAACGGTTGTAACCCTTGGCCTCATCCCCTCACTCACCAGTCACCCTTTAATGCTTTTTCTTTCTTGTATTTTTTCCGCTTATGCGGTGAGGGTTTAATCCTCCATCAATAATATTTCCCTTTCTCTCCGAGCAAAAAAAAAAGGTTTGAACTGTAGCACCAAAACACACACATACCCTTTCATAACTATTGCATTCGAACGGAAACTTCTTCAAACTTTATATAGCATAATTCATATGCATGTGTCCCAATTGCTCACGACAAGGTCTAGCAACTCCTACAATTTATGATGCCATTCTCATCTTACATATCTTACAATGAGGGAGACATAATACCAACATTGATTTGATTATGACAACAAATTTGATGTGGATTAAATTTCTTAACATACAACTAGTTAACATTGAATTGGTAACATACAACTAGTTAACATTGAATTGGTTAAACAATATGCAGAAGAAAAATAAGGGAGAAGATTGGAGCTTGTGTTGCATATAATGGAAGATACCTCCTCCGATGACATTCCTAGCTGGGGCTTATATGTTATCACTTTTGGATATTTGAAGTCATCCGCGATATTATACTGCTGAACAGGCTTTCCTCTCAATATGATCTTAAAGTTTGTAAATTTCCTGAGGTACAAAATTGAAGCGTATGCCTAAGAAAAAACATGCATGAATTAGTAAAAATTGGATTAACAGAACATACAATACTCGAATACAAAAAGTAAGACTTTTGAAGGCTACCCTTAATGAGTAACGAATCCGGTACGAGATATGGGACTGGAGTTCAACTACTCTTTTGAATGTCTTTGTCTGGACCACACGACTAGCTTCATCCCTCAACCGAATATCCTGTGTTAAAGATCAAAGCAAAATCATATACAGCTTCGGAAGAAACCTTCCTTAACCCTCTGAACACAATTATACAGCAGCACAGCAAACAACAGATGTTCCAAAATACACCAAAAAAATATACACATATACTCATCCTATAATATAAGTTGTGACTTAAGGCCAAACGCAGACCCCTAAGCTTTAGCAGTTGAAGTGACAATGACAATGTTATAAGAACAAAGGCTTGTAGTGCCTTCATTGAGGCAAATTGTTATAAGAGTTCTTTAAATAACCTTATTAAAACAGATATGGTTTATTTGGAAGTTTATATACTCTGCCTTATTTGCAATTGGATAGCAAAAAAAATAAGTAAAAGAGATGATAATCATCATCATTTTACGTTTTTGTTTCTTTTGTTGCAAAGCATAAGTTTTCTACTTAGCAAGGCTAGCAAATTAATGAACACTAAACAAACAGAAGGCAAGTGTCAGTAAGATATTTTAAAATAACAAGTTTTCATGAGATTATTCAATAAGAAAACAGTCATAAAAAATAGATGCTAGTAGGATACCTCAATTTGGATTTGGTTTTCAAAATTTTGACTTATAGAGGTAACACATCACACATATAGAGTTGAACATTGATCCTCAAGAACAGTTTGCATAAAAAATTAACAACCAATCCTTGCCAGCAACATACCTCATCATCGTCATCAAAACTCAATTCGTATACACCTTCATCATTCAGCCACAAATTGAATATTATAACTTTTGTCCCATGTGATCCAATATCCTCAAACTGCAATATAAACAGTGAGCATGGGTCAGGAGACAGAATATAAAAGGCATCCACAGGATAGAAAGAATTGTTATTCGACAGTATTTCAAATTTAATTTATGTGGTGGCAGCTTCCCGCAGCAGGCAGCAGCAATAAATTGCTCTTAGCAATCATGCATACATTACATGTGGTAATATGATTAGGGAAAACTACATTAACTAACCCCCTATGCTATTATAAACCTTTCTCAGGTATTAACGGTAAACTTATTTAATATCAGAAACTAACAAAAACTTGTCTAAATACCAGAAATGCCCTTTGAATATAAATTGTTTTAAAAAAATGAAAATCGTTCATCGAGTTTGTTCGGGGTTAGTCCAGGTTGCCTGAAAAACTCGTGCTCATCACCAGAAAAACTAACCCCCTGATGAACCAAAAGGCATTATTTTGGAAATTGATAACTCAAAGTGGGGCATTTCAGTCTTTTTGTTACAAAAATAACAGAATTTGAGCAAGTGTGAAAACTTCTCCAATAGTTTCTGATCTTGATGAAAGTTACAGTTAGTACCTGAGAAAGGCGTATTTTAGGGGATTAGTTAGTGTAGTTTCCCCTAATGTTTAAGTAAACTAAATATGACCTAATAACCTGTAACATGAGATCCTCCTTTGATGAAAAGGGAGACCATTCAAGAATAGTTTTCAAATTAGTAGACCAATCATCCTGTGAACCATAAATTATCGGCTCTGCCCATTGACCAGAAACATCATAATCAACCTGCAGAAGAAGTAAATAGTAATACATCAATTTGGAAACAAAATTTACTGTCAAGGCTTCAAAAGTAAAATAAAAGTAGAATACATAATCAATACAAAAACCCACCATGGGGACAATCACGTCGTCCTGCCCGGTTCTACGCAGAAAGGTGTAAGATAAAAGGCCAACACTCTGGGTAGCTTTGCTGTAGACAATGTTGAAAGTGTCGAGAATATACATAACTAATTAAATTTTGGCAAGGACCAGATAACTGTATTACTGCAAGACAAATATTTCAAACGTTGCACAATTGCAGTATATTGAAAACTAAAACATGCTGCAACATCAATAAGTTGACATTTGTCCCCCATCCACACACTTTCTAATTTGAATATGGAGTTAGGACGTTTATTTGGCTGAGAAACAAGTGAACTCAAGGGCCAAAACTCTTTCTTCCTTTTATCAATAATATCCTTTAATTTGCATGATGTCTAAAGGATTACTTAATAATCTCATTTACACACACCCATATATGAACACGTGTGTTTTTGCCCAATCACATATAGAAAGTATGCATGAAAATGGTCAAATTCTTTAGGTTCCCCACTATGTAGACAAATTAAATTGGGCAGCTTTGCACTCCCAGGTGTGCTTAAATGACTCGGACTCGGGGCAGCAAGGTGATCCCAAAAGAAAACACTACTTCTATGCATTGACAACTCTACCAATATAAATCTGCACATGTATGAGATACAGAGTGATTAATGAGGTTGCCCTTCAACATAAAAGATAGGGATAGCTCATTAGCAATACATTCAAAACACCTATGTGGAGAACAAAGAGCTTATGCCAAAATTCCCAAGTTAATACTTAATCAATGTAGTCAGAGATAAAGTATAGTAAACTCCACCGTATCCCCTGTCAGGTCATGTTACTTCAGGAAACATTTACAGAATAGCTAACAGATTCTCATCTAGAATCCAACATGTATACCCAGTAGAAGACACTTGGTAAAGAACATATTATAAGCTTGCAACAAAATTTAGCTAAAGAATTCTAGATAACAAATACTACCAATGCAGTTACAGACAATTCATTCTAAAAGCTGCTTCAAAATTACAGGCAAGTAAAATATGCAATAAGAGCCAACAAAGGTAGAATAGCAGAGAAAGTACCCATTTTGAATAGATCGGCTGAAAACAATAACATCAGCACCTAGTCGCATGGTACTTGTCTTGAATCCATTACCATCTGGAAAATGTACTTCTTTCAGATGACGATATAAACACAAACAGGCTGCAAGCTAGTGATTGGACGACTGAAGTACTGGAATAATTATAGAAACTATAGTACGGATCTTAAAATACAAGGATTTGCAGTAGTTTCATCAAAATAATTTCTTGAAGGTCAGGGTGATCCAGGTAAGGATTTGTATAACTTGAGACAAATTTGAGGGGGTGTCTAGGAAGACCAGGCAATCCAAAATAAAAAATCATCACAAAAAAACTATTTCAACAAGCTAACATATTTAATAGGTGATCCTCCACAAGATTTTCCCGAAGAAATATCTGAAAGTATTGGTCTGGCAAACATATTTTACTGAGACATTCCTGAGTAGTTATCATTCGCGATAACCCAAATCTTGCCACATGAGAGACAATATTCAATACCAATTCCTAACTGGACTTCCATGAAAATAAGACAACACACATGTTAAATTCAAAATTCCATACAAAACGTAAGTCACTAAAAACTCTCCAAGTGTGGCATCTAGATTTTGGTACATGTACTCAACTCCATTGGTGATGATTTAAAAGCTGTAAAGAAGAGCTTTGGGGTACATATTTGAGGGAAATAAACTATTTTATTGAAGAAAGCAAATGAGTTTCTTAGTAGAAGATAGAAATATAACGTTTTTCTCAGTTTACTTTTTAATGAACTTGGTGACTGAATCATGCAACTTGATACATGCACCATTTTTTGGTTAAATGCTCAGCCTTACAGCTTTATCACAAGTTTGGTTAAATGTTCAGCTTTACAGCTCTATCACAAGTCGACTTTGATAATGTCTCGTTATTAACATAAACTCTAGATCAGATACTTTAGACCGAAAACACATTAGAGTATAAAAGCAGAATTCCTTGAGAATTAAATCATATTTGAAGAAAAGAACCAAAATATTAAAGAACAAACAAATAAGAGCATGTCATCCAGCAAACAAGAAAAAAAAGTAACAGGAAAAAAAACTGTAAAGATTACACTGTCCAATTGTTGTGTTTGTCTTTTTTGATGAATAACCCAAGCTCATGCATTTACGGATGCCTTCAGGATTCATTCCACCGCCATCATCTGTAAGAACATTTTGGTGTTATGATTTGCCTATCTAATATATAAGATATTAAATGAAACCAGTCGCAGTAATTAGAAAAGTTAAACACCACATGTATCAATACCACACCTACTCACCTAGGAAAAGTAAAGCCGGAGAATTATCCTTCATGACATTAATTTTATCAACCTTCACAAAAGTTGCACCATTTTGAACCTGGGAAAACAGGCAGACACAAAGCAACAAACACATAATTTCCAAGGGAACATCAGAATTAATCATTTTTTTCCTGTTTGTACAGGTACATACAAGCTCATACATTAAAAAAAAACTTTTTGAAGAATACAGAGAATAACTTAGTGTTAAATTAACCGATTAATAAAAGGCTTATTAAGGGAGGGTGTACAAAGACTTGCAACTGGAAGATGAAATGAGATCAAGAAGGCACACCATTCATCAACCCAGTGAATTGCCTCAATATTAGAGATATGCGTATAGCAGGGGTCCTACCATTGGAAAGTTCATAGTGCTGCCACTGAGATCCATATATTGTACAAAAGATGTAGTAATCTGCCTACACTCCCCTATAAGGTAGTGCTAAGGGGTTGGAGTTTTTTAGGCTTTTGGATTTTTGAAGAAAGGTTTCACATTATGGTTTTGCTCATAAAAATGCTTTCCTCAGTTTCAATATAAGTGGAATAAACAGTTATTTTATTTCTGTACTTTCTCTTCTGATACGATAAATGTTCAAGCAGGTGCAATTACATTTTGCTGAAACTAAGATAACCTTTAAAGAAGATTAAAAAACAAATTAGCATTCCATGCTAAGGTTAGCAGTAGAATGCCATCTTTATCTGACAAATAGTGAAAAACGTCCATTCTAGGACATACCTCATCAACGGCATTATCCAAGAGCTCAGCAATTGCTGCAAGAGAACAATTCATGTCAAATATCAGCAAATGTGCTTCACTCTTAAATACATAAATATCTATTCCAAACATTAGTCCCTCATGCTTGGTAAATGTAAGTCCAACACTAAAAACTCTACAAGTACATGATCTATCAGAAGAAGAAAAAAAAACACTGGAAGCCGAAGTACAACCTAGTAGTTTAAGAACACGGCATATAGCTCATTACGTAAGTTTTGCTTCTAAAATGTCTATGCTACTAGTTCATCATCCTACATTCACCCATTTGACATAATATATGGAAACCTGCTAAATTATCAACATTCTCATTTCTACCCATTTTGTCAACAAGCAACTACAACAAAAATAAGTCCAGAAAACTGCCCAATTGTTTACAATTGGTGTTCATTCGAGCTCGCCAGATACAGTTTTAAGAACCTTATAGACCATAACATCAGAGTTGCAACTAGGGAACAAATGTTTAAGTTCATCAAAATTACCACCAAAAGCCCATTTGTGGAAGTGGCATTTGAATGGAGAAACTTGGGATGAACACGAGCGTGCTCCAATTGATCTGTAGATGAAAAAACTCAACTCAGCTAATCTGTAAAGATACATGTACAATACTCATGAAAATACACGATCAGAAACGGAAAGAAACCTTCAGTGGAAGAAAGCTTGGTTGTGGGGCCAATTTCGTAAGCACCCGCTTTCCAGAAACTCCTGCAGTCGAGCGCTTGATTTGAAGAAGCCGGCGTGACCGCTCCAGAACTCTGCTGGTTTTGAGGCATGGTCGATGGTGTCGTATTCTTCGACGACCTTAGTTGATCTTTATTATAACTATCATATTGACTGAACTAGTCGAGCTCTACTATGGCTATCTCAACTTAACTTAGTTGAGCTGTACAGTAA
>JAYMSU010001517.1:0-10282 GCA_036897765.1 Erodium chrysanthum
AACGAGCTCTAACCTCCCTTTCACCCATTTTCATCCATTTCTAACACAAACCCGAAATTAAAACTCGTCAAATGGAGGAAAGAGAAGGTACCTCACGTAGCCCTCGATGAGGGGATCCCGAATATGCGAAAATTAGGATGATTCGTTGAGCGGTTGATCGGGAAATCGAGCTCCACTCTCCCTCTCCCTTCTTCCCTCTCTTACGCTCTCTCTCTCTCCTCACTTCCTCTCTCTACAAAACTTCGAACTCGAGCCAGCCACCGTCGTCCTCCGCCGTGGCCGACAGTTTCCGATCAACGACCGAGTCTCTCATTCACCTGCTTCACTTCCCATTGACATTTCTTGGCCTCACGTTGACTATTCGTCTTCGGTGCATTTCTTCCATGGTTGAGTAACAACTGTAAGCTGACTGATCTTCTACTCCCCAGTCTCTAATTGCATCCTGTAAATTCGTTTCGTACTTCAATGCCAATACCTATCAATTTAACTCTTGATTTCTGGAATTTTACGTTTTCGTTTACGAGATCTCTTGGTTCCGAGTTTCAAAGCATGTTGCTGGTTCTGTTTGGTTCTCCAGCAAAATGAGTGTGGAGTAAAGTGAAAATTTATAGTTCTGGGATGGTTGAGTTGGTTGCTGAGTGAATGGCTTCTGTAAGCGAGAGGAGGATTTGGTTTTCTCAGTAATTAAACGGATCTAATGGTGATTTCCTGTAGGATTTTGAAATTGAACTTCATTTGGCTCTTCCTTTTGGCGTCCAGACCTAACAAAACGAATAAAATCTTTAATCTACTTTGGAATTGAATGTGATTTTGAAGTACTGAAGTTACTATAAGTTTATGTACCACAATTAATTACTAGACATTGTTCTATGCTGTGTAGATTGGCTGAATAGCTAATAAGGTAGTTATTGTGGAATCACTGTTCTTTTTTGCATTTATATTAACTGGAAATTTTCATTACTCAGGCTGTGAATATCAATTTTGCCATGGAGATGGAAGGGTATGCGTTCCTTCATTCTTAATCTCTATTTACATTGAAGTATCAATGTTTCTTTAATTTTAAACTGATTTTTGATTAATGTAGGGAAAATGCCATTGAGATTCTACAACGGTACCGGCGTGACAGGCATGTACTACTTGATTTTATCCTGGCTGGTAGCCTAATAAAGAAAGTGGTGATGCCTCCCGGTGCTGTTTCACTTGATGATGTGAATCTAGACCAAGTCAGTGTTGATTATGTCCTCAATTGTGCTAAAAAAGGTCTTGTTCCATTCTTCCATCATTTACTCACGGACCTAGTTTTACCAGGATCCCTCCTAATTATTATTTGTGCGTGTAGGTGGTACGCTTGAACTTTCGGACGCCATAAGAGATTTTCATGATCACACGGGGTTACCTTTCATGGTATGCTGCAAGTAGGAATGTATCATACATCATTCTTTTTTTGGCTTCTTATTTATCTTATAACAAACGATGAGTGCTTAACAGTAGGTTGTGCATGGAGTGTTTTATTTTCAGTACATCAGAATTAAATGTAAATGATATGGGACAGAAAATATGCTTCAATCATGGCAAAATTTCTACATATTCTTGTATCAGTGTGTGTTCTGTTGTTTTCATTGTGACACTTCAAAGCTTATTATTTTTTTTCCTTTTTCAGAATAAAACAGGCTCTGCCAATGAATTTTATCTGGTTACAAACCCAGAAATTTCAGGGTCACCTCCAAGAAGGCCACCACCTCCTATTCCTGCTGCCACACTGCTGCAACCAATTCATTCTTTTGCTGCATCACCTGTTGCATCAAGCGTATCAGAATCAGATTCATTTAACAACATATCAAAATCGGAATCTTTTAGTGCTTCAAAATCTGAGTCATTTAACATTCTAAAATCTGAGTCATTTAACATATCAAAATCAGAATCATTTAATTCCACACAAGTTCGTGAGCTGACTGTCGATGACATTGAAGATTTCGAGGATGATGATGATGATGTTGAGGAAGTTAACAGTCGCAGAATGTCAAGACGAAATCCAAATGATGCTGCTGATCTTGTGTTAGGATTGCCTTCCTTCACAACAGGTAATTGTTTAACGACAATGACATGTTACACACCAAGATTTATGTTTCCTACCATGTTGCATCACATAGAAGTTATGTGGAAGGATTATTCTATTTGCATGGAAGTAGGAAGCCCATAGTAGTTTTGCTTATGTTTGGAGCCTTTGTTTTTTGGAAGATCCAATTAAGGTGCACAGGATTTTGTCCGCACATCATTATATTGTTATGCAGAATATATGGCGTACTCTAGATGGGTCTGTACAGGTGAAGCAGATACATACGACTCACCCATTCATGCAAAAATTATTATTGTAGTATTTCCAGCATGCGAATGGAAACATTTGAAGAAATAGAGACAGAGTTGAAAATCATATTGAACCCAAGGAAATGTTTGGGTTACCCACCATATTGAATTTACAGCCGGATCTTGGTCGCGGTAAAATAAATTGTGAATTTTTTTCCAAAGCCAATATCATCTAAACAGTGTGTAACATGTATATACACAATTTTAAGTTTACATCTGTGGTTGGCTCCCTTTGGCTATTTGATTTGCAGGATGTTTGTACAGTTATCTTCACATGGAAAATGAAACCAAATTACTTTTGGTGGTGGTTTTTAAAATATATATATTTTTCATTTCAGGTATTACAGATGACGATCTCCGTGAAACCGCATATGAAGTCCTTTTGGCATGTGCTGGGGCATCAGGGTATGCAACTCATTATCTGGTTTGCCTTTCAGACAAGTTCTCCATTTTAGCCATGCTATACATTCTGTTTTTTTTATTGAACAGGGGGCTTATAGTACCATCAAAGGAAAGGAAGAAAGACAAAAAGTCCAGGTTGATGAAAAAGCTTGGGCGTAGTAAAACTGAAAGCATTGTGGCACAATCTAAACGTGCTCCTGGCTTGGTTGGTTTGTTGGAGACCATGCGTGTCCAGATGGAGGTATTAATACTTTTTATTTATGTCAGTACAATCATTTTACTTCAACTTTATTGTTTAGCTTCTTACTGCAGGAACTGCTCATGAATTATGAGAGAAATATTTACCCTAAAGGAAATAATTATCTGTTTAATTAAAAAGTCCATTTCAACTCTAGAAAGGACCTTTTCTTGTTTGTGTCCAGAAGTATTTCCCAAAATGCAAAACAAAATTTTCTCAGCTGATGCTTCTTGAATAAACAAAGCCTAAAGGTGGAAATGGACTGCATAAGTTTGTTATTGGGTTATCCGTCTCCTTGTATTACACATGGTTGTTGTTATTGTTACCTTACGTCCTTTTAAGATGACACTACTTTACAAGTTGCACATGTGTAAGCTATGATGAAATTGTTTTGACCACAGGAGGGTTTCTTAATCCATGTTGATTTCCTTATTTGGTTGTTACTAGATAATCAACTTATATCCATTAAATTCATGCTATATATATATATGTTCAGATTGTGAGTTATTCGATGACTCTATTCCTGTTTTCACTTGCATTTGAAGATTTCTGAGGCAATGGATATTAGAACAAGGCAGGGATTGCTCAATGCTCTTGCAGGAAAAGTGGGAAAGAGAATGGATACCTTACTGATTCCTCTAGAATTGTTGTGTTGCATTTCACGCACAGAATTTTCTGACAAAAAGGCATATATACGGTGGCAAAAAAGGCAGGTAAGTTTTGTCCTCCTCCCCTCTCTCTAAATTGATTCTGGCCACACCTCTTTTTTGTAACACTATTCTGGTTCTATTATATTCTTAAGTTCCATGTTAATTACAGTTGAACATGTTAGAGGAGGGGCTTATTAATCATGCAGCTGTTGGATTTGCGGAATCTGGACGCAAGGCAAGTGAGTTGCGGAATCTTTTGGCGAAGATTGAGGAATCTGAGGTTTGTTTTTCATGAAGTTGCAAGGATTTATTTACTTTATTTCTTGAATTTCATTCAATAACCCACTCTTCCCTAATCACGGCGCTCGAGTTTCCCCCCATATTAGCTTGTAATTTAATTATCACCCTGATTGCCTGATTCTTGAGAAACTTTCAGTAAGCCCTTAAGATTTTCACTTTTTTTTTCTTCAATCTAGTCTTTTCAAAATCTTGGCAGTCTATCAATCTAGGCCTAAAAGTATACTGCAGCTAATTTATTGTGTTCGCGAAGTGATTGTGAACTTGTTGACATCGTTACTAACAGAAATTTAATCCAAAGGTGTTATTTTAGCATGCTTCTACCATCTTTTTATCTGGTCCTTATTGTCTTGTCTTTTCTCTTCTTCCCATTTCCAGTCCTTTCCACCTTCCACGGGTGAACTCCAGCGGACAGAATGCTTGAGAACTCTCAGAGAAATTGCCATTCCACTTGCTGAAAGGCCGGCCCGGGGTGACTTAACTGGTGAAGTGTGCCACTGGGCAGATGGCTACCATCTAAATGTTAGACTGTATGAGAAACTTCTTCTCAGTGTCTTTGATATTTTAGACGAGGGGAAGCTGACTGAGGTTAGTACTTTTGTAGTTTTATACCGAAGGTTGTGATGACAGATAATGCTTGGCAGTTTTGGATGCCCTCTATATATTTTAATGATGTTAGGGTATTATTAAAGTTCCAATTTTGATTGCGCTTAGTAACTGAAGCCAAATTATGATTATGCCAATTGTTCTGTAAAATCGAACACAGTGCACTGTAGCTTCATATTTGTAATTTGCTTACCTGGTTCAGTTATGTTATATCTTCACTTTCAGGAAATAGAAGAAATTCTTGAGCTCTTCAAGTCAACCTGGAAAGTTTTAGGGGTTACAGAGACCATCCATTACACCTGCTATGCATGGGTATTGTTTCGCCAGGTATTATAGCCAAAATAACTTTTCCTCTTCTAATGTATAACTGTATACACGTTAGAAATTAGAATAGCTGTTGATATTCTCTTACATAGGAAATGCTCCATGTGCTGTTGTTGCGGATTGCTTAACTTGATTACTGGAAATGAAGGAATGCAAGTGTCTCGTGTTGGACTTGATGTATGTTGAGAATATAAACTCACATCGAAAGAATATAAGAGAAACAAGCTACTTATGAAGGCTAAAGCCACACCCAACTAACTAGGTTGACGTTTTAAAATAAAATTTACACGGTATAGAGTCAAGTTGATCTGGGCATGTGCTTGTGGGGCTCCCCGTGCCTCAGCCCCCTGTGAACCGGCACATATATAAAAGTGCAAGGCCCACTTGTGAGAGGGAATGTTGAGAATATAAACCCACATCGAAAGAATTTAAGAGAAAAGAACTACTTAAAAAGGCTAAAGCCACACCAAGCTAACAAGGTTGATCTTTTAGTTGTGGAATCCTGACCCGGTATAAGTAGCACCTTTTTAAATAAAAATTACTATGTGTTCTAAATTGTCCATATTGTGTTGCTAGTTTTTGTTGTCATTGTTATCTTCATTATCATTTTCTGATTGTGTCATCACAGTATGCTATCACGAGCGAGCATCGACTATTACAGCGGGCAATTGAACAGTTGAAAAAAGTACCTTTGAAGGAACAACGTGGTCCACAAGAGAGAATACACTTGAAAAGTTTGCGCTCAAAAGTTGGAGGTCAAGAAGGCTTCCGAGAATTTTCTTTCTTACAGTCTTTCTTATTACCCATCCAAAAATGGGCTGATAAACAGCTGGGAGACTACCATCTGCATTTTGCTGAGGTTTGTGGAATTGCATTATTTGAGACTCAGTGTTTCTGTATTTATAAATTGTGATGCATAATGGTAGGTAAGAAACATGTATGAATACAGATAGTTTGTGTTGGATCATTATTTTCTCTTGCCACCTTTACAGAAAAGCACAATTTGGTCGTGGTTAGAAGCTGAATCATTGTTTCTTCAATAATAAACAGATTCATGCACTTGTAATTTTGTATGCTCTTTGCAATTATCAAGAACCTAAATATGTGTCAGGTGAATATTGTTTAAAAGAGATCCCAAAGTTTGATCAACAAACTCGTGGCCAATAAAATAGTTGGTACAAGAGAATAGAAAGACAAAAAGGAAACACAGATAATAAGACAGAACAAGAAGTAAGAGTCTAGCCAGAGAGAGCTTAACATATTTATGAGTTACATAATGTCTTTCTAAACTTCTTTTATTCCAGCTAAGATGGAAACATGTGGTTTGTGTTCTTAACAATCTCACATTCTTCTCTTTGCCCATTCTACACAGCTTGTTCCACTTATTATGTAATTATCTTCTACTTGTGCAATTCAGGTTTGTTATATTTCATATTTATCTTGCAGGGATCACGAATGATGGAGAGTGTTGTAGGAATTGCAATGGTTTCTCGGAGGCTTCTTTTAGAAGAAAACGAAGCAGTATGTATACATCTTTTATTTATACCTGAAGTAAATAGTATGAAATGTCATTAGTAGACACTTCCGAATCGAATCATTTCTGGTTGTGATCAAATCATTGATGAAAGTTACCTGGCCCATAGTTATTGTTTAACCTTCTTTGCAGACATTGGCATGCAGTTTTCTATCTAAGCCTAAATTTACATCTTTCATTTTTCTCACAGGCAATGCAATCTACCGCTTCCTCTGATCAGGATCAGATAGAATTGTATATATCGTCATCTATTAAGAATGCATTTGCAAGGGTACGTGTTATGCTGCTTATGGTGTGATGTATCATATTTAATAGTTGATTCATACATATGTGTGCATCAATTTTCATTTTGTCCCTTTGATAGTGTTTGCTTTTATTTTTATCATACATTTTGAGGTGTGTATATGCAGAGCTGAGAGGTTTCCTTTTCCTGTCTTGGCTGTTTAATTTTAGCCTGGCTGTATTCAGAATAGTTATTATTAGTATATACATACAAATATATTCCTGTTAGACAAATGAACTAAGTAAAATACCTTTATTCCTGACATTTCTTTTTTCCCTGTACAGGTATTACAGGCTGTTGAAAAGTCAGGCACAACACACGAACATCCTCTGGGATTACTTGCGGAAGAGACCAAGAACCTTCTTAGAAAAGACACATCTACTTTTGTGCCAGTTTTATCTCAGAGGCACCCACTAGCTACTGTAGTTTCAGCATCACTCCTTCATAAGCTATATGGGGTTAAGTTGGTAAGCTTATTTGAACGCTGATTTGTACTTCACCCATAATGAATGGGTTTAACCGAACTGTTTTTTTGCAGAAACCTTTTGTTGATGGTGCTGAACATCTCACAGAGGATATTGTAACTGTTTTTCCGGCAGCTGATAGTCTGGAGCAGTATATTCTGTCTCTAATAGTAGCCGCATGTGAAGAGGGGACCGGTGACATCTATTGCAGAAAATTAACTCCATTCCAGGTCAAGTTGATTGGTTAATTACCTTGAATTCTATGTCTTCTTTTTTTTCTTTTGTGAAGTAAATTTATTGCAATGCTGATGATGAAGTAGGGAATTATCAAAATTGCTTCATGATTACAATTGAAGTGCAATATATGTATTCACCAGATTTTATATCTGTCATGCTACACAGCCTGGTTTTGCTCATTATCTTTAATTTATCCATGCCTCAGATTGAATCTACATCTGGAACATTAGTGATGCGTTGGCTCAATTCACAGCTGGGGCGAATTTTAGGATGGATTGAACGTGCTATTCAACAAGAGGTGCATTCTAAACTTTGTGTTTATGACCCATGTGATGATTGTTTATTTCATTTTTCTTATTCGACATGTAGAAGAGGTGAAACATGCTGTTTAGTCTTTGTTCAGTATTTTATGTGCATCTGTTTGTCTATTTTTTCTTTTACCGATTTCATCTTGAAACATTGTCTTATATCACAATACCCCATCTTAAGATATCTATACCCATTTTCGTCCTACTTTCTGTGTGCCCTATTATTGCCTCTTCCTCCCCTCAGCTTAAGACCTTCATTAAATAAATAACAGTGTAAATGTAAATCCTTCTACAGCGATGGGAACCCATATCAGCTCAACTGCGGCATGGGAGTTCAATTGTTGAAGTTTACAGAATTGTTGAGGAGGTATGAATGTGTATTCATTTTTACTGGACTTCCTATAACTACCTTTTGAAAACCAAAATAGTTGGTAATATTATCAGGGTTCACTTTTCCTTGACACAACAAAATTGTTGGTAATTGTTGAGGAGGTAGAATTGTGTGGCATTATCATGGTAAATGTGGTTCTAGAATCAAGCAGTTGCTCTAGCGTGATGAATGATGATTACTAGCATCATTCTTCTATTATTACTGTGACAAAAGTGCTTATCGGTGTTAGTACTTGTAGCTTTTATGTAAATTTTCCTCCATAATCAGTTATCTTGCATGGATGTAAATTTTTCAATGTATACATATTTTTTTAACTGCAGACTGTTGATCAATTTTTCGCTCTTAAAGTTCCAATGAGGCCTACAGAGTTGAGCAGCCTGTTCCGTGGGCTCGACAATGCATTTCAAGTTTTTGCAAATAATGTCACTGAGAAGTTGGGTGAGTATGCACTACTTTTACAATCTTAGTTATGAATCTATGTCATTTGCGTTAAAAAAATTAGGTATCCCTTAAGGGTAGCAGTTACTCTTCATGTCTAGTTGAAAGGTGTGTGTACTCTCTCAGTTCTTTTTTACCTTGAAGGCGAACTATTTCTGTTTTGTTTAATATGACTAAGTACCAGAAAATCAACTTGCTATCACACGAGATAGCCTTATAAGTTTAAACTTCAATGGTGAGAAATGAAAAAAAAAATAGTAAACATCAAAACAATGTCAACCTCTCAACAGAGTGTCACTGAAGTTCTAACTTCTATATATAACAGCACACCCCTCGACTTCTTAGTTCTTACCCTATCAGAACTTAAGGCCCTATAAATTTTATGTGTTTTTCAAATAGCACTTGTTCTGTCACACAAAAGCTGAAAATTATGCATTGCAACCTCTATCTGTCATCCTATGGAGTATGTTTTTCCCGTGTAGATTTCATGTTCAATTCACTTTCTTCCCTTTACTGCTCAACTCTCTGGTGTATTTTGACAACATTATGGTTCTAGTAGTGCTGGGAACAAAAGCTACAAATTTTTCAAATTTGAGATTTTAATCCATAAAAATTAAGAGGTGTTAATTTTCAACGTCTTGAATGATTACGTAAAGAAAGAGTAGGATTAAAATGGTAACAAAGTTGAACTAACAGAAATTGTCAAATAATGAGAATGTCCCGATTATGTGAATTAGTTTTTAGAATACGTGACAATGCACCATTGACTAAATCAATTAGTTTTTAACTACTAATTTAAGGTGGGGATGTTAGTCCAGGCGAAACCTCAAACACTCGTCGAAAAAAAAAATGACTAAGCATTTCACCTAAATCTAAATCATTCACTCAGATTTTTATTATCTAGATTCGAAGGTCTACATAACCACATCTTGAGTTCAAAGTAAAATCCTTTCTTTTTTCAAGTTTGTCTCTTTAAATAGTTCAATGCCCGTTGCATAATTAGCCGTTTTACAAGGTATAAATTTTGTTAAAACAAGATATTTATGTTAGATCGCACTTAATAACTAAAAGTTCAATACAATCAATTCGTCTTGGGCTTACTTCACATGAGTAGACTAAGTAGTAGTACTTCATTCTTATTTTTGTTGGTATGAGTTTTTTCAAGACCGGCTCTATGACTTTGCTAAATAAGTCACTATTTTTGACCCCATGAAATTGGGGACTTATTTTTTCTGATACGGGGACTCAAATTTAGATTTAATGTGCAATACACATACATTTTATATGTACGTTTGTTGTATTTAATAAAATAATAGATCATTTTTTTCCTGAGAGGACTCAATTAGATCATTAAATTGTTTTTTTTTTTTGGTTATTTGAAATTGCAAAATATATTAGTTTTGTCACTATTGATAACCATTTTGAGGTCGAATCACTTAAAGTTTTTAAGTGGATCAAGTTTTAATGCTATGCATTTAATTAGCTAGACTTTTTTTTTTTTGGAATAAATTAGCTAGACTTCTTTGTGTTTAACTTGGATATGTTTTCAAAGTTGGCATGTCAATTATGTGCATAATACAATGAGTTGGTGATTCAGAATCATTGGTTTGGTATCATCTGTAAGACTCACTTATTTCAAAGCCCATAATTTGGGCTTGTATGTGAGACTTTTGTGGCCCAAGTAATTACATAGGTTTAATGAATTAAGATAAATTATTTGGTTAATTAATAAAAGGTAATTTCCTA
>JAYMSU010001518.1:0-10280 GCA_036897765.1 Erodium chrysanthum
ACCTGTCGTGCTAGCGGGAAATATATCAAACCATGGAAAACGAATTCCAGGGCCCTTTATATAGTTTTTTTTTAGAGGAGCACTTCATATAATTAGTTATACCAGTTTTTCCATTTAAGTTTTGATTTGACTTGTAATTTGGTAAGAAAATGGTGCACTCGAATTTAATAAATCCCAATACAAATTGAACTATTTATAAAATAAAACTTTAAAGAACTTACATTCTCTGAAGATTACTGTATGAAAAATAATTCCTTTTTATACTCAATAAGTTGTAGTTTCAAAAATAAAAACTTAATAAGTTGTACGTGATATAATTTCTTATTATTACAAAATATTTAATAGTACTACCCACAGAATTAGGCACCCTTTACAAATCCATCCCCTGTTTGTTGGGTAGAAAAAAGAAAAAGAAATATAAGACAAACAAAGCAGGTCCGTGAAGCAAAAGAGTCTACAGCTCAAGTATCTGGAAACACAGAGATGACTCTGGGTCTGATTAATGCGAACCCAGTGGTTCACGCCAAGAAGGAGAGGATCGCTCGCACCGAAGACCTCCACGCCGACGATGCCGTTGATCCTCTTGAAATCTATGATATCCTTTTTTCCCGAGAAAATGGAGATAAAACTCTATTTGGATCTTTCTTCTTGTTTTGATTTAATCCGGTTACATCGGTTTCTGGATATGTAAGCCTGAGCTGAGCTAACCCATTTCGTATTTTTTACATTTTCTTTCGTCTTGGGGTGCTAAACGGTGCAACACTCGGGCTTTTGACTTCCCAAATTTTCTCGCTAACCAAACAGTGTTTTTTGGTGATCTTTGTTTACATCTTTGTTGCTTTTAGAATTTTGTACTTAATTGAGGTTTCCGATTTCGGGAAAAGTTGTGATCCTTGACTCGTGCTGCCAAATTTCGTGAGGGATATTAGAGATCCAGAACATCCCTACTCATTAGAGCAGCTCAGTGTTCTATCAGAGGAATCAATCACCGTGGATGAGAAGCTCGGGCGTATTTTGTGAGTATTTCATTTTTTATGCTCTCTATTTCACTTAAATTTCTCTTTATAGCATAAATCAGTCTCTGGCACTGAATCAACCACTCGATTTTTGTGGTTTATGGTATGATCATGCCTATAATACATTAGGTGTTCCTTTTTTAGTAACTTAGATGTAACCTTGTTTACAGTACAAACAAATTCAATCCTCCAATTCCATCTATAATTGTAATTTTGCACGTTTCTAGTACTGTTGTTGGATGTCACAATTTCAAGTCAAAGTACTAAGATTTGTAGTCACATTTGTAGGATCACTTTCACTCCAACCATTCAGCATTGCAGTATGGCCACTGTGATTGGTCTGTGCCTAAGAGTAAAACTAAAAGATTGTTTTCCTCCACATTTTAAGGTCAGTTGCTGCTTCTGTTGACCTGATTTAAGGTGAATATCAAATGTTTATTCATTTGTTCTAATACAGTGGTTGTAGCAACCAGATTCAGTTTAACATATAGGTTAGTCCAGTTATCATATTTACATCTGAGAAGCCAATGTTTTGCTATATCAGCTAGTGGTAGAAGGCTACCTGTTCTTCAAACTGGAGTTAATAATTTGCCGTGTCCTGGTAATAGTTGACATGTAACTATTGATGAAAGTGAAACTGGGTATTCAAAATGTCATTCATCTTCATTATCACTTATTGATTTGATAATATATTTTTTTATAAATAAAGTGCAGTATAGTGTAATATACATGAGTTTGCAGAGGGAGGGATAACCAGGACCTTGACTTGGTCATTTCCTTTCTAGCAATGCCAAGTATCATAGCTTATATTCTCTGATAATGACTTCTTAAACTTAAAGTTCACTTCAGTTCATTTTGTATATTTGGTCATGTCAAATATACAAAATGTATATATGAAACTGCTATGTAGCATATACTTTTTCTTGTACATTGACCAGGTTAATACTTATCACCAAATGGCTCTTTAGGTTTTCCCATTTTTATGTAGTCCACATGCCCCAAAGTTATCTGCAAATCTATTTATTTTGGATATTCTTGATTTTTTTTTCAAGTTTCTTTTGTATTCAGCTTCCACTGGTCTTGAGAGATTTAATTGTTGTATCATATATTCATTATCTGATGCCCGTCCACTTATTTAATGCTTCTGACAGGTCGACATCAAAGTAGCTCCTGGGTCTCATGCAGATGAAGTATCAGGTGAAGTTGAATGAGTCCTAGAATGTCACCTACTGTCAGATATACATAATTCGATGGTTTGGTTTGTTCATCACAGATCATTGTTTGATAAATCAATATTTCTACCTTGATATTAAAATATGAATGACTGGCGAAAATTTGTTTCTTGTGTTGTGCTTTCATAGTACTTGGCTATTGCTATATTGAAGATACTTGTAGTATATCACTGTTATATTAATGTGAAAATTTACAATTTGTACTTGCAGTTAACAAGCAGTTGAATGATAAAGAAAGGGTTGCTGCTGCACTGGAGAATCCCAACCTTAGGCAACTGGTAGATGAGTGTCTATTTTCCAATGATCTGTGACCAGCTAAAAACATTACCTGATAATAATCACTGTATACCAAACATGCTATGTTACTATGTTAGTAGAGGTTGCTCAGATACAATAAAGAATGTTATCAAAATTCTTTATCCTGAATGTCTCTGTGTCCTTGCTGCAATATTCAGATCTGACTGGGTAGAGATGCAATCACATGTGCAGTACCTACATGACACATGTGCCTCATATCATATGCAGTACCTCCATAATCGGGCCATGGCCCTCTATTAGGTGAGCAATAGCAAATACAGCTTGGAAATGTAACTTTCATGTCTTGAGGTGAAGCAGCATTTTCAATTGTTGATGGATTTGTGTCATTGTCTCTAATTCTTCCACTTTTGGAACCAACATCAATTATTTGTCCATCTTGGCTTTATAAATATGTGCTTGGAAATACTATTATGTAGGCATAGAACTTGTCAAATTGGTGGTTCTAGTAGTTGAAGTAATCGACACATGCCTACATTTCCCAAAGATCAATGCTATATACTTGCAAATACAGTGCATTTATATACACCAACCCTTCAACCAAACTTGTTGCATGCTTATAATAAACCTCAAATCTAGAAAATTTGCAGTACAGGTTGCTTGTAGAAACCATAGATTGTTGCAGCTTCCTGGTGATTTTCACAGTATTAAATGACTGCTGAAATTGGCATTGTAAATAAGCCATTGACACTAATAGCAAGGGGACTTTTTGGGCACATCCCCTATATTAACTTTAAAACAATGGTACATTCATGAATGACCCAAACGTTTTCAAACAAATCAACAAATGGAAGTTGATTACATATCATGGTTTGCTTATTCTAAAGGCAGCATAGGAAAAGAAGAGTACAAGTAGGAAAATGTCTTCCCTCATGGTGCATTGGTTTTTTTATATTCTCCCAAACAAAAACTCAACATCATTTCCACTTCAGTTCTTGTCAGCATCAGCAAATTCACTCTTGGCTACATTATACATTTTCTCTGGTTTCTTCATAACCTATTTATTCTGAAGATTTGGTGGGCTGAGGCTAAGGCTCAGGTGCCACAGAATCTGCGCCATTAGTAGTATGGTATGGCTTCTCATCAAAGCCCCAGAACTTTGCAGTTTTCACATCGTCCTGAGCCATCAATCGTGAGAACTCCTCATGGTCATACTTCAATTGAGCCTCTCCACCAAACTCACTTGGGAGGTTTTCAATATCAAAGAATGAAGTCATGAGCTCAACACTTTCTTTATTTTTGGGGTAAACAAACTTCACCTTCTGGACTGTCTTGGTATCCATGAAGTACTTGACAGCCTATAAAATTAGAAGTATCACAAAAATGGGTATAGTTAACATAGACACTACTTATTTTCACTAGATTAATAAAACAGGATGAACCTTTAAGACACCCCAAAAGGTGCAATTTTGCTGCAGCCCACATAAATACATGGGAGGTGACCTCTGTGATACATTGCTTCTTATACAACAAAGTAAGAGCAGAAGTAGAGTTATTATGCTTTATTTAAACAGTAGTGGGGGCAGACATTGAGCTAAGCCTAAATGCCTCAAAACATATGAAAAATATATCACCGTGATTCCCTAACAAGACATAATACACTATCATAAATTGACTCTTTTTGAAAGATATCATGCATTACTTCTATGCAAAGAAAATGGTCAATGGAAAGTTAATTCGAAGAAACATCAGAAGTAGTTTATCAACAATTGAAACAATGCATGATATCTTTCAACAACAAAAAAAATTGAAACAATGTTGAAAGATAACCAACCATTCAGTTGTATCTGTAATAGAAAGAGCCCAAGTGAACATAAGGTAAGGGATCATACCTTCCAGAATGCCTCAAATATCCTAGGAGGGTTGTACAGAAATGCAACAGCGAGCCTCTCTGGATAGTGGTTCTGTAAAATGTTAATGATATCACGAGTTGTTCTGACAGAGACGCTGGTGCTCAATGACAATCCAGTGAAGTCTATCAACCATGACATCTGCTCTTGGTCCTTGGGGAGGTTAAGGATAGCATTTTCTAAAAGATAGACCAAATGGCGGATATTATTTTCAGCTGATTTTGTGTTCTGTCAGAATGAAGAAAAAAAATAGATTAAATAATATGATCCAAGTAACACAACCTTGAGCAGAAAAAGAACGTATAAGTTCCAACATAGACCTGCAACCCTGGCCTCAAAATAAGCACAGTCCTACCGCTTCGATCATGAAAGTTTGCCCTCGAGACTTTACCAGTTTCACCTTCATGTGCAACTTCATGCTGAAAATAATAATTCTGTATATTTAAGTGCAGGCTTTAATAGATCACAATGAAAAATCATCATAATTCTACATGGCATAGTGCAGAATGTAGGAAAGGAAACGGGATGAAGGTATGATGTAAGAATGACTAAATATTACTAGGGAAAGTATGGCCTTAAATCTTATAAACCTTGAAGCAATATCAAGGACGCGTGTGGATTTTACAAATGACTAAACCATGGGCTATAAGAAAAGTTAAATGACAGCAGGGGATATTATTTTCTGTTCAGTTCATCAAAATGACAAAAAAGGATAGTGGAAGAGTTGGGCTTAGACAAACCAGAATAACCAACATTAATCACATTATTTATGCTATTTACCCAACGGATCTCTTCTGGCTTATAAGCCAACCTCCATTTCAATGTCTCTTCCAACATTTTCTTTGATTGATCAACATTCCAGTTCCTGGCTCCCAAGTATCTCCTCAGGCATGCATCAGTGCAGTACTTCAGATTACGTTCGGATAGAGGTCCAAGAGCAGCCCTGAGTTGGCTGACCTGTTTGAAGAATTTGAGAAGTTTCATTGTTATGCTATCATAATGTGAATCCTAGTGGAGCCTAAGAGACAGCTTTTTCATTTAAGATCACTTTTTATTTATTTATCAAATCTTCTCAACCTTGGCATCTTGCTGAGAAGATTCAGACTCTTGGTTGTTCTGCTGAGCTTGCTTTCTACGCAGAAACATGTTGACTATGTATGGTATTCCACCCTACATATCATACCAACTTCAGTAAGAAACCTATAGAATATCCAAGAAAGTGTATTTCCTATATGTTAATTCAAGAGGTGAATCACAATGGAAAACCAAACTGACCTCAATCCAACAATTATTAACAAAACTAGCAATTCTACATAACCTAAGACACTAAGGATATAAAACAAAACCGTGTTAGAGGCCTTCCCCTCTCAACAAGCATCTGGGTTTCTCAATCTAGGCGACAGAGATGCCATGAATGAATCAATAAATGCTCCACAGCCCCAATGGTTGACCCTATTTTTACATTGAAGAAGAAGAACAAACAAAGCCAATTTCCCACTTTTCAACTTCCAAATTCCTCCACACAAGAAAATCAGTAGTAAAACAACAGTCTCTTTTGGTACTTAATCAGTCACCATAGATTAGGAGAAAAAATACCAGCTCCACTTGTAATTGTATTAAAAGGGGGAAATATGCAAACCAGAATTCAGATCAACCTAAATAACTGGGTCATCGGATCTAACTACAGCTTGAGAGCGCTAGCAGAGAATGCGAATTTCATTTCACAGAGTGGCATTCCTAATTTAGAGTGAGAAAATATAATGTAGAACAGATCTAAAGACGGAGAATTGAATTCATAGAAGAAAATGAAATTAACAAAATTATTGAGAAATCAGAAGGTGGGAGAGTACCGGAGAGAATGCAGAAGTGGAGATGGTTCAGGAGAGCTCTGTTGGTGTGGAAGGAGTGCGCTGGACGGAGCGTTATGGGCAGAGAGAGAGAGAGAGAGGGATCGGAGTCAAGAAGGTTTCATTTCCATTTATTTGGCGTTACTTTGTCTTTCGGTATCTTGATATTATGCTTTCTTGACGTCATATATTTTCCATGTATATTACATTAGTGTGGAGCACCGCGCGATGCGCCGTGTTATGACCGATCTTTGATGCGTAAGAACAAATAATCTTAAGTTTAATTTGTAAACAATTAATGAGTAATGGGGTACAATTTTTTTAATAGTGTCAAAATATAGACGAATGATAATGTATGATTGTTAAATAAGTTAAGGTAACATACAGGAAAACGTAAGTTAATTTAATAAACAAAGTGATAGACCCCTGAATAAGACTGGAAAAGCTAAGCTTTGATGCCATCATTTGTCTAGTATACTTAGTTTGTCTGGTATGAAAGGAAATTATATCTACATACACGATAAGTAAATGAATATATATAACATACTATACTACTATCATTTTAAATATATAAAATACACATTAATTTTTGAAAAAAACAATACATATTACCTATGTATTAAATATATAGATGTTTAATTTCTTCAAAAAAAAATATATAGATGTTTAATGTATATATTAATATCACATTAAATAGACAGTGAATATTGTCTTTTTCAAAATAAATTTCCTCTCCTACCCTGCTTTCCACTTTCTTCTACTCTCTTTTTCTACTAAGGTTATATATATTTTTTAATAATCTTTAAGAATATTGGTTGTTCCTAATTTGAATGATATATTTTTTTGAGGCAAAGAATGATATTTTAAAATACTGCTTTGAATGTTAATCGCGTATATTTTAATAAGATATTTATTTATAATATAATAAGTTATAAAAATGGAGAACAAAATAATGGTATTAAAGATATAATTATAAAGATAAGAAAGAAGAATATATTATTCTTTTTTCTTAAGAAACTAAATGAATTTATTTATCACAAATCATGATTATCCGAAAAAAAGAAATGACCATACATATAGGCTATAGCTTACAAAAAAAAATTGCCTTTCTCCCTCCCCCTTCACTTTCTTTTCCTCTTTAACCTGTACACACCGACCTTTCTTTCTAAGCATTGTTTCTGCATGTTTCATCCTCTGTATTTCTTAACTGTCTTAGACCCTGCATTTTTCGTTTCTGAGCAACTATGAATGCCGCCACCCCACTTATTTTTCATTTGTGCGTCAGAACATAAACGCTAATCGTCGAATCTGAAAATTACAACCCTCTCCTCTGTTTCTTAATTTCCCTTTCTTCTCTCCCTCCCTCCACCGTTCCTTGACGGTTCCGATGTCTTTTAGCCGGTCCAATTTCGCTAACCTCTAAAAACAAAACTCTAAACCAAGTGCAGATACATTCAAGAACATATAACGGGCGAATTTCAGGGAGATAAACTTTAAAATTCTTAAAGCAGAGATCAGTCTACACCAAATCATTTGCCCCAACAATGTAAATCAAAGTAGATTCACATATCAGTAAATGAATCAAATGAAAACCTACTCCACAGATAAGCAAATGAATCAAATCAACAGATACAACCATAACAATTATTTTAGCGCCCTTTGTCATTGCAACATGCCAAAGGTTTTAGGACAAACCTTAAAGACCCACATCACAGCAACTATAGAAACCCAATACCTCAGCTGTGGCAGCCAAATTAAAATACAAAATATGAAGTAAATGGTTAGCGAATTTGGCCTATGAATTAAAATACAAAGTATGAGAGAAATTCAAGCACACAAATGGATAAAAGAACAAACCTATAATCTGAGAAGTGCAATGTAAGATGCAGCGGAAGAACGGGATGGAATCCTGAACAATCAGATTCCCTATTTTATAAGTGAAGGAAAGAAGTAACGGATTGTGAAGTCCGATCGTTTTGCAGCTCCTTCGCATATCATCCGAAGTGATTCGTTCATCCAACGTTTTGCATCCCCAAAATCAATGATGATAACGGCAGAGTGACCCCAAGCGACGGCCACGGCAAGACGACTACATCCGGGTGCAATAAAGAAAGGAAATAAATTACAACAAAATAGGAAAGCATCAGTCGAGCAATTTCAGCGATTGTGCAATAAAGGAATGAAATAAATTATAGCACCGCGCCACGTCAGCAGGGTATCCATGCCACATCAGCAAGATAATTAGTAAGAACCTTTAATGAAGGTGCCACGTGGCATCATATAGCTTCCCTTGTTTTACTTTTATATATATATTGATTTGATTTGCTTCTAGATTATACCATGTTTATTGTGAATTATCTAAATTTGGCATTTTTGTCACGATCATTAATATTGCAGAATGTGGTGTGCAGTTATTTTGAGTTGTGGTTTGTAGTTACTATGCCTTTTGTTGAGATGTCTCTTTTCATAGAATCGTGGCTTTTCAAAGTAGCAATGGTGGTGATGGATTCATTTTTATTTTTTTAGATAAATATGTTTTGTTGTAGATATTTTTTTTCCTGATTTCTAGGATAACTGGTATGCATTTAAGTTGTTTTTAGGAAAGTATGCATTTAAGTTGTTAATTTTGCTGGTAATTTTTTTGGGAAAACTAATTGATTGAAATTGACACCAAGGAAGGATTTAGGGAAGAAAAGTTTCGATAAGGTTAAAATAAATTGCTTGAAACTGACACTTCAACATTAGAGATATTTTTTATAATAAAAATAATAAAAAACGAGAAAATAAGAAAAATAGAATGGAGAGAAAATATAAATTCATGTAAGGAGTCCCAAAACATTCCTTTAAATATATTATATATATAGTGTTAATAAAGCTTAACACGTTAATAAAGGGCAGAAAGGTAAAAATAGAACAAAATGGTTAAACGCGCATCTGGTTATTCAATTGCATGTTAACGCTGTTGTTGTGATGCTAGCTAAAATCAAGGGGTTTCATATTTGTTAAATTTCGAAATTTCCTCTCTCTCACCTGTAGTTAACAAAAAAGATATGTCAAATATCAGTTTCCATTTATAGAACTACGCCATGCCTATTAAATCTGGACCTCAAACAAGCCTAATTCACGTTCTGAAGACCCTACACTATTTCACAGAAACTCTAATAAAAAACGAAAACCATGGAGGATTATTCAGAAGAGCTCCAATACAACCATCCATCCGAATCATCAACCGGTACAAAAAGTGACAGGTGAGATTCATTGAACCAAATTTTTGTTAGAGGATCATTCAAAGAGCTCCAATACGATCAGCCATCTGAATCACCAACCGATACAAACAGCGACAAGTGAGATTCATTTAACCAAAATTTTGTTATATAGAACATGTATTCCACTATTTTCGTCCTTCAGAACAAAACTTCTCATGATCCAAAGTTTTTTGTACAACAATGGATTCAAATCATGAATATCGTTTACTTGAATGATTTAAAAAATAGTTTTCGGTGAAAAAAATCGTTTTTATAGAACAATTATTCTTTATTTATATAGACCCTAAATTTCGATTTTAAATTTAGCTCATATATGTATTGTTATAGCACAATGGTTCAAATACAATGAAACCTTTATCAGCTCAAACTCTTTCTTTACCAAACAAAATTCTCCATATCCCTGAGCTACCAAAAATATTTTATATGTGCTCCATGTAAAAATCATACCACTATAGATTACTTAGTACCTCATCAGGGATAATGAATGAGTGTTATGAAAATTTGAAAGAAATAAATGTGTTTTGGTTATTTCATATCATTTTTAACAGAATTAGTAACTTTGGATGACATGTGAGTATTTGTAAAAAGGAAATTTGAATATCTATGCCCAAATGTTACCACTATCGTGTAAATATACCCATATTTTCCATTCTTTGAAATCCACCTAGAAATCTCATAATGCTCAGCCTACCTGATGTAGAGCGCACAGCAGATAGGGAGAGGTCTTTATCTGTTTCGTTGATTCAACATGAAT
>JAYMSU010001519.1:0-10274 GCA_036897765.1 Erodium chrysanthum
TACGACAAAAGGGATGCTACCTAATTTATGGATATGTGGATTGATGTGGAGGATTTTACTTCCCATTCTTCGTTCCCAACAAAGGGAGTATTATAGAGAGAGTTTATAGTGGTGGTGTTCATGGTCGGTTAACTGGCCCTGACACCACCTAAGAAAACTGACCAGTTGTGATTTCTGGCGGTAGCATTAGAGTATATTATTTTCTTGGTTTTAAACCAACGATTTAATCGGTCGGTTACCGGTTAAAATCGTGTCGACCATTAGCTTATGCTTTCCTCATAAGAAGTTGAGTTTGCTCTCCATGTTGTTTAAATCTAGATATGAAGTCTATCATCGTATGTCACTGAGAGAAGATCAGTTAAAGAGAGACGGGAGATCAAGGAGAGGGGGTTTCAAAGGACAACTTAGGTTTTTTTCTAAGTGAGAGCGGAAGGAGATAAAAGTGATGGATGGGTACAAGAGAAAAATAAGGTGAAATCTTGAGCAAAAGGAGAGAGAGAAAGAAGGCGATAGAGTTTTGAGATGTCTATCACCACAATATTAACAAAGTTAATATGGTGCGAAAGGAGGATACATGGGTTTCAATGGTCAAGCAAGACATAAGATAAAAGAATGGTGGATGAATAAGGTTGTGTAGTATAAATGATGAATGGATTTGGCCCAGATTAAAAGGAAATGGGATAAAGAAGGGCCCAAAATATATATTATGCTATATATTGGAGTAGAAGCTTGCTCTGGTTATTTGTTAATCAAAAATTACGGCTGATTACCCTTAAGTTGTCGGCTTTTTCATATAATTCACCATAAATTTTTTTTTACGTTTCCCCAGTACCCTAACTTTCAAAAAAAATTCACGGGACCTAACTCCGTGACGGAGACATGTGTAAAGACCATTTTGCCCCTTGACTAAAATTTAGCCAAACGGCGTTGTCCTGTGTAGCAGTTTTCAGATGTCGATACATATACCCATTGTTGTTGTTGGTTCGAACACATTTGTGAAGAACAAAGTAAGGGTTTGAAGGACACTGAGAAGACGAGCAAGGTTGGACCTCCATCAAGCCTACTTTAGAAGCTAGGATTCAGCGTGCGTGATCGACGGTGACATCTAGGGTTTCATGGGTCCGATAAGTAACTTTGAACTACTTTCTCGATTTCCATTTTGCAATTTAGGGTTTCGGGGTTGCCTTTGTTTTTGCGATTCTATTTTGTTTAGTGAATCGATTTCTGGGTTGGATTTGATTAATGCAGAGCCGTAGGAGACCTGCATATGTTTGCAGGCCTGCACCCGAGCCCGAGTCTAGGGTTTTTGAAGTGCATTATGGGGGGGAACTTGTAGGAACTGATAGTGGGTATGAAGGTGGGAGTATAACATCGTTATCCATTCCTGAAGATGTTTGTTCGATTATCAAAATAGAGAGTTTGGTTGCTGGTTTAGGAGTACAACCCACTAGTACACTGTATTGGAGGTTACAGAGAAGTAATAAATTAGAGAAATTGCAGACTGATGTTAAAGTGTTAGAGATGTTGGGTTTGTACGGGGTAGATGACTGTATCCCGTTGTTTATTATGGATGGGGTTCAGCCTTTTCGGGTCGTGAGTCCATCAGGGAAAGTACTGGGTGAGGGTTCAAAGAAACATAAGGTAGACACAAGCAATTGGCATGTTGTGTCGAGGGAGGGTATGCAAGTGTTAATTGAGTCTGGGTACCACCCATCAGAATTTAGGTGGGGGTATGTGCATATTGTGTCTAGTGACGACAAGATGTCATCTTCAGGGGAAGATATTGTGTTTGGTGAATCTGGCAGTGAGTCTGAAAGTAATGGGGAAGAAGGTAGGGATGATGGTAGTGATGAAGTAGCAGACGGGAATACATGTGAAGAAGGTAGAGTTGGTGAGGATGTAAGTGAAAGTGATAGGGAACAAAGTGTGGGTGTTAAGGGTATGAGTGCAGCTGAGAGGGAAGAAGTAGCACGAGGAAAGCGTCCTATGGACGAGACTGAGCCTAGGACTGAGGATCATGATGTAGAAGAAGAGGAAGAGGATCATGATGTAGAAGGCCAAAGACAACATGAACATTGTAGTGGTGGGAGTGATGTTGAAGACATTCCAAATGGAGTTCCAAGTGGAGTGTATGGGGGACTAGAGAGCAGAAGAAAAGGAAGGCTTTGGGATGAGGAATCGGACTTGCACAACGTGGAGCTTGGGATATATTCACAGTTTCGGAATGGAGCAATTTTTCGTCAAGTGTTCAAGGCATATGCTGCTGAACAGGGCTTCGCGTACTTGTTTAAGAGGAACGATGCTACTAAAATAGGCATCATGTGCAAGCAACCTGGATGCAAATTTTGGTGTTGGTGTGTTGCTATTGAAGGGGATGCTATGATGCAGATTCGAACATGAAGGGACCACAACAGAGCTTGTCCGCGTGTGCTTGAAAATTTCAGAATCACCTCGGACTTTCTCGCTGGAAGGTAAACTATACAGTTGTATATGTCATTTGTTATATGTCATCTGTTATGTGTTGCTACTAATGTAGTGTGTGAGTAATGTGTAGGTATCTTGATGCTATAAGGGATACAACTAAGATGGACATTGGCACATTGCGCAACCTGATAAGGAGGGATCTAGGGGCCAATGTCAATGACATGAAGCTGTATCGTACATTGGTAAAGGCAAAAAAGATGATAGTGGGTGATTTAGCAAAACAATATGAGCAGCTGTTCGCATACTGTGTCATGATACAGATGACGAATGAGGGTAGTAAGGCACGGTTGTATGTGCAAAATGTGAAGGAAGATGAGGATGGCCGAAAGGTTGCTAGGTTCGTGAGGTTGTACATACGGTACAAAGTTCAGCTGCGAGGGTTTTTAGATGGGTGTCGGCCATTTGTCGGGATCGATGGTTGTCACTTAAAAGGCCGCTTTGGTGGGCAGTTGCTTGCGGCAGTGGGGTGGGACGCCAACGGCCAGATGTTCCCCCTAGCCTTCGCAATTGTGGAGCAGGAGACCAAAGAAAGCTGGAGGTGGTTCTTAGAACAATGGTTCGAAGATTACGGGACTGATAAAGACAGAGCTTGGGTATTTATATCTGATAAACAGAAGGTACTTCCACAAACTCTATTTTTATATTTAAGTTGCTAAAAAGGATGCACTGTGTTGATTAAGTTGCTAAAATGGCAGGGTTTGGTTCAAGTCTTCAAGGAGCTTATCCCAGACGCAGAGCATCGGTTCTGCATGAACCATATGCTTGAAAACTTTGCACTAAAGTTCAAGGGTGCAGAGCTACAGAGGTTGGTTTGGCGTTGTGCGAAGTCCACAACAGTTGCCAAGTTCGAAGAGAACATGCAGATTCTAAGGGCTGCTTCCGAGGGAGCTCACAAATGGGTACGTGCTCGAGACCCTACAGCTTGGTGTTTGGCATATTTCAGTCCTAGAGCTAGGTCAGATGTACAAGTAAACAGCATGTGTGAGAGTTTCAACAATTGGATACTTAAGGGTAGAGACAAGCCTATATTAGAATTGTGTGAATTCATTAGGAAAAAGTTAATGAAATTATTCTATAAGAGACGGCATATGTATGATGGGGATACAAGTAGGGTTTGTCCGGCTATTCAAGAAAAGCTAGAAATCATTAAGGGGGAGTCTAGGGCATGTATTGCATACCCTAGTGGCGATGGAGTCTTCGAGGTAGTTGATTCTAGTGTGACACATGTAGTTGACATTGGAAAAAAAGAGTGTACCTGTCTTTACTGGCAATTGACTGGGATCCCATGTAAGCATGCTATTCCAGCATGCACTTACTTGAGGAAAGACCCGGAATCAATTGTGCATGAGTATTATTTGGTAGACAGCCACAGGAGGATTTATTGCGATTACATTCGACCTATACCCTCACAAGACCAGTGGCCGACTAACCTACCCTATCCTATTGTACTCCCACCCATAGTATTGAAATCTCCGGGTAGGCCTAAAACTAGAAGAACGAAGAGTAAGGGAGAAAACAATTTGAACACTTACAGGGCAACTAGGACTGGTTTGCCTAATAAGTGTTCATATTGCAATGAGTCGGGTCATAATGTAATACGCTGCCCAAAAAAGGAAAAGGGTGAACCCAGTACCAAGTCCAAACCAAAGAAGAAACCCAGTACAAAGTCCAACCAGAAGCAAAAAGGGACTAAGAGTGGTTACTGTACAACTGAAGACCAAGTCAGTGAGTTGATGAACCAAAGGTATCAATATGTGGAAAGGCGATTAGCAAGGATGAGGAAGAAGTGTACACCTGAACAGGTAGAGGCAAAAAAACAAGCAGCCTTGGCCAAAAGAAGACAGCGAGAAGCTGAGAGGGATGGACTGAACAGATCTACCACTGCAACTCCTGGATCTGGTACCGCAGCATCATCTGGAACCACAGCAACACCTGCACCTACTGTTGGCATAGCTCAAGCAGAGCTTAATCTGTGGAGGTCACAGCTGCAGGTATGCTTCCATCACCCTTACAATCTGTTTCGCTAATTCACTTTTAATCTATTTGTGCTTTTTTGTAGCCGCACTTTACTCCGTTGCCACACCAAACTGGAACATCGTCAAGATTTGTGGAGGAGGCTAGAGTTGTTAGAGGATCTGATATAGGAGGAAGAAGGGGCAGAGGGAGAGGAACCAGAGGAGGAAGAGGAGGAAGAGGGAGACAAGGAACAGGGATGGCAGTACATAGTTTGTCCCAAAGTGCTGTAAACCAAGACCCAACAACCTTCTTTACTCCTCCAACCAGCAGCAGCCAGCCCTAGGAGCATCGGATTCCCTTTTGTGGCTTTTGATATTTAATACCTAAAGCTGAAAACTGATGGAGACACTAGTCTCCTTTTTGTTATTTGTATTTGGACCCAATTATGTGGGATTATTTTGTTAAACCTTTGTTAACTTCAGCTGGAAACAATTAAGTATTGCATTTTGTAAGTGTTAATCACTGGAAGGAAAATGTGTTATGGCAAATGTGTTAATCACTGTTTTTCATGTTTGTACTTACCTTGGTTGGATTAAAAAAAACAGGTTATGCACTAATAAACACAAACAGGTCATGGCAAAATTTTCTCAAATTTTACAACAATCATTGCCAATTGTTCATGCCAACACAATTATGTGGACAAATTCCCTGAACCAAAATTTCATTTGACACAAATTATACAAACTTTCATTGCATTAACATCCATCCATTGAAACACAAAGTTTCATTGCATTGCATTCCATTCCATTCAAATACAAAGTTTCATTCCATTCCATGATACTTGATTCCCTGCCTTACATCTCAAACAAATACTACACTACTTGCTCATTCTACACCAACATGAAACATATAAAACACAAACAAACCTAAAATTAATAACAATTTCAGACTACATGATTTTTGCTTCTTCAATTTTAAGTTTTCATTTTGCAAATTCAACAACTGTTCTTCTTTCTTTTTTAGCAACTCTTCATACACCTTGCATCTTGCTTCCACTTCACTCCTGTTTTGCAACATAGCTATAGTTGCTTCCATGGACTTCAACCTTTGATACATCCCAGGTAAGATCCTACTCCCATATTCACATGTTCGAGGGTCAAGCCATTGGAAAAAATTGCATTTCGTGCTACACTGCATACACAGATTGGGAAGCACAGATGAATTCACATCAGTTTTCAACCCTGAAACCTGGCGCAAATCAACCATTACAGATTTAATTTGAACAATTAAAATTTTCCTTACTTGAAACCTGGCGCAACCAACAAACCTTCTGCCCGGATTCGCCATGGTTGTGGACACTCGGACCGGAACAGCAAGCCCACAGAAGCATCTAACCTCGTCTCCTTCGTTCTTCATACCGTCAGACTTCTATATTCGTCACTCCATGAACCCCTAAAATCGTGGACTTAGGCTTCTTCGAGAGGATTTTCACCTACCATGGAAGCCCCAAAATCGGGTTGTAGATAAGGTTTTCGACTTCTCAAACGTTTCATTGAAGAAGACAAACCTAAGGGCAAAGTCGGAATATCAGAAAAATAATACATCACGTGCCTGTCACGTGCCGACTTTTCTGTTAAAAAAACGGACGGAGTTAGGTCCCGTGAAAATTTCTGAAAGTTAGGGTACTGGTGAAACGAAAAAAATACATAGGGTGGGTTATGTGAAAAAGGCTACAACTTAGGGATAGTTGGACGTAATTAACCCAAATATTTTCAATAAGAGCAATCAGAATGGGTTGTTAGCAGGTCGATTTTGAGTCAGAATCAACTAAACAACTGGTCAAACCCAGTGTGGCACATAGATCGACTCTGGTGACGAAGCCAACCCACATCCGGTTGCTTTATAGGCTCTGGTTGATTCTTGCGGATGGACGAACGACATAACATGTGGCACATTGACGGTCACACCTATTCTAGTATGCTGATCTACTCTGGTGACAAAGACAATCCACGTTTGGTCGCTTTTAGTAGGCTTGGGTCGATTCTCATGGACAGACCAACCACGAAACAACATGTGGCACCAGCAGAGCAAAAGTATTGAGGGTGATGAAGAGCATCGTTGGTAACAAAGATGGAATGCAAGCTGTTGATGTATAATGATTTAAGAGGAAACTTGATCAAAACTTCGTAAGCAACAAGAACAATGAAGTTATGTGTCCATTTACATGCTTTTAGTATACTTGCCCCCACTCTTAACAAACAAGAAAAACAAGATTGTTCAAGGAAGTTTTTCCTCGGACATCCTTGAACAAAAACATCTGCTGTCCAACACTCTGTTTCTGAAAAACAATTGAACAAAGTGCACTCATTTTACAAAATAGAAATTACACAGGAATTATATGTTTACTATCTTTAACTAAGAACATACATCTTGTAACCTAAACTGCAAAATGAATCACTTACAAAACAGGTCCAAAACTGGAATCCAACTTATCACTGTTGCTATGTTGATACACTGATCTAATTCCTCAGGTTCATGGACATAATTCAAACAAACAAAAATTAAGGATCGCCCACCCAAGGCAATGACTCAAACAAAAGCAATGATAAGTTAAAATGGGTGACCAAATCAATATTAACAGCGTTGGCTGACGAGTACACTGTATATAGCAACACATCCATAAAAAAAGTTTCAAAGAGTGACAACCCACAATAAAATCAGTATGTCTAAACATAATGCCAGCTGACAGCAACACAATAATGAACTGGAGCTCAACAACCAACTTATAATAATCAAAACACCATCATTCTAGATAAACACACTTATTTAATTAGCACTAGATCACTTGTGGATAATTCTTAGCTTGCTGTCGAACCCTCTTCTTATACTCCACAGCATCCTGCGTGAATCATATTTTTAGCGCCAGTATTAAAATGATAGTTACATGCCATACCAATATTTTTTTTTATCAACAAGAAAGCAAGAAATCCCAATCTAGCTTCTAATCTAACCCCCATCCCACACCTGCTCCAAAACAGGTGTACCCTCTGGGATTCGAACCTCTGACCTCAAGGAGGTGAGAGAGCTCTCAAACCACTAGGCCAACCCCTAGTGGACTGCCATACCGACATCTGTCCAAGCATGTTTCTTTCTAAGAGAGCTGACAAAAGATTGTTAGACTTGGAGGGGTTTTCCATTGGCGGAATATCAATAATCAAAGGGCTGAAGCATACCTGAATAAATAGGTGGTATCCTTCTGTCTGTGCAGGATCAGCAGGATTTGGCTGGGCCCACAGGGCCTGGATGCCAACAAGAAACTGCTTCACAGTAATGGCTGGCCTCCATCCCTGAATGAGTGAATGACTTGGTGAATACACTCACACATTGAACCAATGTAGTTAATTTTCTTTGTTAAAAACGTTAGAAATACTTACACTGTCCTCATTGAGTATTGAGAGGCAAACAGTCCCTGATGGGTAGACATTAGGGTGGAAAAATCCAGGAGGGAATTTACATTTAGGTGGCTTGCTGGGGTAATCTTCACTGAAATGTAGTGTCAGAGGATAGAAACCACCTTCCCAATCAGTCTGCAATAACACATTTGACAAATCAATAAACCATTTTGCCTCTTTTACAACTTTATTTTCACATCATAGGTGAAACATAATAGATATACAGATCTTGGGATGTAATCATACACAAGACATGGAGACCTATACTGATTATTCATGTAAGACTTCAAGAGTAAGTAAATAGATCCAAAACATATAATATGTGGAAAATCGTGTTGTGGCATGTATCAGTGTTTAGCAACAATGGCAGATCAAATGGGGATGAAACACAGTACAATATCCATTTCCCTAGAGCGAACAAAACTCATGGGGAATTATAATAAAATTCATATTAAATTAAGCATGACTTTGACAAACACTCAGTCAATCGGAGGCTGAGCAGTGAACTAAAATGATGCAGGACATAATACCCCTTTGCAATGTAGAAATATCCAAAGTGAAATTAAAGCACAAGTGCACAACTATCAAGATGCAGTATTAGGCCTCCAAAAACCAAAACTTATAATCTTTTTAATTAGGCTACTCATTAAATCAACTCCCAATGCTCACCCCATTCCATTGACTCGAATAAAGGAATGATGTAACTGACAAGCATAACAGAGATAAAATGCCTTTTTAATATATGTTAATGGCCACAAACTATCAACAGGCACTACACAAATCAGCCTCATCTTAATTGCAAATATTAGATCATTACAAAATGCAACAGGCTATGAAACCATTATTTCCAATTACCTTTTAGACTAACCGAGACTACAAGTTATAACATACTTTGAACTCATATATAGATGCATACTTCCCAATCGAACTCAATCAGTTGAAGGTAATAGTCAATTATAAACCCCATTTTAGTAGAAGCTTAGACTTTCATTACAAGATGTAACAGGCTATGAAACCATTATTTCCAATTACCTCTTAGACCAACCGAGAGACTACAAGTTATAATAACAACATACTTGGAACTCATAAATAGATGCATACTTCCCAATCAAACTCAATCAATTGAAGATAAAAGTGAATTCTAAACCCCATTTTAGTAGAAGCTTGGACCTTCATAACTAGTAATTTTTGTCATACATGCTTGTGCTTCCAGCATTAAGTTCAAAACTCTTGAATTTACTGGTAAACCATGATCATTAACCAACACCCAAACGATGATCCAATCGTCTCATACACAAAATATATTAAGAGGATAGATTATATAAAAACAAGGAAAGACAAAAAGCCTTTCTTTACCAAATAGTATAGTATCACAATACACATCTCAACAACTACCATTAGCCTTAAAAAAAATTGAAGAGCAGGACACATACCCCAGCTTTACCAGGTATAATGCAGTTCCACACCATCAAATTGACGTTCCCATCGCTCAGCGTCTCCGGCCTGGCAACGAAGCCCTGTACAATTCAAATGAAACCACAGAAAATCAAACCTTCGGTTCCAAAACCTAGAATAGAGAGAGAGAGAGAGCCAATGGTTCAGGGATTGTACGGACGTGAGGATGGTTCTTCCGCCATGATTTCCTCTCCTCTGCAAGACGACCGCGAGCGATTCCAGACATGGCTCTGCTCTTCGGATTCGGCTTCTTCTGCTACTCAGAGAGAGAGTCGCTTCGTGTTCTTTGGGCTGAGTCCACACTCGATTCACGAATTCGATCTTCGTTTATTCAAACGAGGATTCAGAAATATAAATAAAAGAACGGACGGTCCAGGTTTAATTGGGATTTACCACCGGCGCAGATTTGTGGTCGCTTTAATGCTCTTTTCGTCATTTTTATTCCTCAAAATAAAGTCAACCCAAGTTACTTCCGTCTCGGCGTGAGAATCACGCCACTATGTTCTAAATCTAATCCATAACCAGTCGCTTTTGAGACTCAGACTGTTGCAACTGCAAGTTGGTGATTCTGACGGGCCTTCGTTATGTCCGCTTGCAGATTAGATTTGGTCCATCAAGTTGGCGATTTTGAGTTGGGCTTTCGCTGTGTCCGCTTGCGATTCGGCCCACCGAGCAACATCGAATGTTTGAAGCTTTATGTTGGCGGGAAACTATGAAGGCCCACAAGAGCATTAGATTTTGTTGGGAGGTACTGATTAGATTTATAGACTAATGATGACTCAATTAAATTACTAAAACCAATGTTCTGATTCAATCATGGCCTCACATGTACAAAATGTATCGTTATGACTATGCACACATTTAATTCAATGGGGTACTTAAAACCCCTGTCCAATATCATTGCAAATGATGCTGTTAATGCTTTAT
>JAYMSU010001520.1:0-10269 GCA_036897765.1 Erodium chrysanthum
CCCCGCCCCCCCCCCCCCCCGGACCACCCGCGGCCCCAGGGTGGTAGCCATGGCGAAGGAGAGCAGCGACGACACCTCCATCGGAATTGCGGAGACAGCCGCCATAGCCGGCGGCTTAGTCTCCACCCCAGTCATTGCATGGTCTCTCTACACCCTCAAGACCACCGGCTGCGGCCTCCCTCCAGGACCGGCCGGCTCCATCGGCACGCTCGAGGGCGTCAGCTACCTGGCCGTGGTCGGCATCGTGGCCTGGTCTCTGTACACCAAGAACAAAACCGGGTCGGGTCTTCCCAACGGCCCGTTTGGGCTGCTGGGCGCCGTAGAAGGGCTCTCGTACCTGTCGTTGCTAGCCTTTTTGGTAGTGTTTGGGTTGCAGTATCTGGACAAGGGCTTCATCCCCGGTCCGCTTCCGGCCGACCAGTGCTTCGGCTGAATTTGAACCACTCGGTTCCTATCTGCTCATGGATTGGGTTTGGGTGGTCCAAAATGAAGCTCCTATTATGTACCATCTTTTTCCATAAAAGAGCTTTATTTTACTGCCTTTTATTTGTAAACAAACACAGAGATTGCATAATCAATGTTCACAATTTTCAATTTTATCTCGATCTATACTCGCCAATGCTCAGACCAAACTCGACCCAAGTTTTCTAATCTTGACAGGTTCACGAGCCAACTCGTTAACAGTATATTGAAGAAACGTATTAAAGGTTGGTGCATAACGGGAGAGAAAAAAACAAACAAATATTGCGTACACGGTGTATTGAAGATACAGATTGTATTGTAGGTGTTATGCTGCAGAGTGCTCCCCTTAAGCAACTTCAGCTGCTACCACCTTAGATGTTTGTTGCAGAAAGTTCCCAAGCAACCTCTGGTCAAAAACCATATTGGGAACCTATGAAGCAAAATAGCAAAGTTAGGTAGGTGTGGAAGAGAAATGAACCTACAAAGCTTACAGCCAGATAGCTAACCTTGTTTCCAAAGAAGATTTTTGTGTTGTTAGCTATAGCTTCAATGAATTTAAGTTCAAGGAATTGGGGTGTGAGCTTCAATTTGTTGGCTTCGGCTTCTCGTGTCACACTGAAAATTAGTTATGGATTTATAAATTAGTCAACATGATCTTAGAATATTCTCAGTTGAGATGGTGGAGACAAAGGTGATATGATATCATTTACCGGTAGAAATCAGCATCTGCCAGGCTCTTTTGACGGTCAAGGTACATTTGGTTTTCAATTTCTTGCTGCCTTCTGGAACTGTCTTTCTCCATCAGCTTCTGTTCCATGACAATCTTGCTAACATATGCATTCTTCTCAGCTTCACTGATAGCCATCTTCTTTTTTGTCTCTGCCTCTTTCTCAACCACTCTCTGCTTCTCAATAGCAATTAAGACCTGCAGTGTAACAATTGAGCATAGTGCATGATTAAAGAGAACTATATAAGCACATATAGGTTGGAGTTGTTAAAAGGGATCAATGTGCTGACACCGTTACATCTCAGCATATTCAGAATAACAAAGTACATGAACTCTCACTAATTCCCAGTCATATTATGGAGGCATGAGCTCTACTCAACCATCTTTTCCCCCCCACCCTTGACATGAGGTGAAACATACATAAATAAGTAATAGGAGCTCTTTTATAAATAGAAAATGTACCTTGGTGCGCTCCTCTTCCATTTGCTCAAAGTTCCTTCTTATGCTTTCTGGAATAGAAGGTTTAGTGACACGTACACTAATAATTTCAATCCCTGGAGCATAACGTGTGCAATCACCTTGAAGAGCGTCTTTCATTTTTTCATCGATCTAAACAATTTAACTAGACCGAATCAGCTTGATATTCAGGTAAAAGAAGCTATTTTACACTTTGCTAAACTGCCCCTCCTATCAATCATGCTACACCATAAAGGCTGTGATATTATCATCATTTTCCTTAATAATGCCTTCCATTTTAGATTTTTATTTCTTACCTGATCAAAGACATCAATATAAACTTGCTGAAGAGAATGAGAGCTGCAGAACTGATTGATCTCATGATGAATCTTGTCATAGATCCAGGTGTTATCATAATGCACTCCATAGTTAAGCAGAGTGTCATACACATAGTCCTTTTTAAGCCGGTTCACAACCTGAGAAAAAAATTCATAACTAGAGAATATAAACTGTGTGTGAAATCATGGACTATTCATATTCTAATAAGGATTGTCTCATAACCCTACCTCTATCTTCTCGAAGTTGATCATAACACCCCCTTTAGTACCACATGGAATATCCCTCACCTGCATTTCCAGACACAAAAAAAAAAGGATTTAAATGCATAATGGCAATATGAAACCCTTAAATCTTTACATGTTGGAAAAGAAATTACCAGATCTGTCTGAAGAGTCACTTGAACAGGCTCATAATGAGTTATCATAGGCAGTTTCAGGTGAAAACCTGAGTAGTTGAGACAAGTATAGCAAAATGGTCTATAAGGTAGAAGGAAACAATCAAAGGATGCAAATCAAAACAAAGACAAGAACACAATCATACCTGGACTTGTAATGGTATCCAGAAGGGCACCTCCTCTCCAGTACACCCCAACATGACCTTCCGGGACTTGGTGCACAATAGCTAAGCTATTATTAAGCATTGACGACGACGAAAGCACGACCTGCATAATTTACCAGGACCATCATATAATCATAATGAATTCACTAGATCTACAATGTCAACCTACCTCACACAACACAAACAATAACATTCGTTTGTATTCTTTCTTTTTAATGAATAAAAGCTCAATCATTTTGGAACTCTTAGACATTGCTTCTACTATAATATCGCCATAACATTAGAACAAACTCGCAACAACAGGTGCATCTAACTTATTCTTTAGTCATTTGCATAACCATTTAACACCCCAAACCCACATCATTGAAGTAGAAACACCTGGAACAAAATATAGTAGCATTGACCAACTACAGATCTAGATGGAACATGAGTTAACAAGCATAGAAGATATGATTACAGAAAATGAATAACCAACTTAACTATCCCAAGACCACATATCAAGTTACATCACATCTGTGATAGAACAAAATCAGACTAGATGTATTCAATCAATTTGATAGAAGAATTTAATTAAAGCATGTATTAAGTTACACATTTTCATCTAGCCAGTATCAAATATCAATTTTGTACAGAAGCCACAATTCAAGGGGAAAAAAAATATACTCCAAGAATCCAAAAATAAGTGTCTCATTCCATTTTAATTAGCCATAAGTCACCGATAATACAAGAAATGCGTGGATTAATCAGGAAAATACAAAAATTAAGTATCAGATTAACTGAAATCCCTAAATTCAAACAGGACGAAAACAGTACAGGCTTGGCAATCAAAAGTAGTTGGCAATAACTCTAATAATAAATGTCTGACCCAGCTCAAAATTAAAATTCCACGAAACTTCTCTGAAATCGCGATCTCCTATTTTAGGTCTCCCTATTTCACACTGCACTGAACTCAAGAACACGAACAAAATGCAATCCCGAGCTAATTCGAGCTGAGGAAGCCGAAACCGCCGGAAGAACCGAAGCTATAACGACTTAATGGAGGATTCAGAAAGTAGATTCGAAAATGGAGGTGAGAGTAGGGGGAGAAGCTTACAAGGGCTATGATGCCGATGAAGGCCAAGAAAACGTTGGCGATGGCGGAGGTATCGCCGGGAGTTGGGCGCTGCTGAGGAGGTACTCCTTGCCGGGGAGGCTGCTGATCCATGGCGGTGGCACTTTCCGGCTATAGATTCTTTTCTTCAGTCTCGGAAAGTCAGTGGAAGCTTCCTTGCTCTGTAAGCTAGAAGCGGTCACACATTACATGACCTACCAATTTAAGCAAGCATACAATCAGGTGGGCCTAAGGCCCATATTGCGGCCCAACTTGTGAATCCGTGGACCGCATATGGCGGGAACAAATACAGAAAGTGTATAAAACGCGCCGGAAAGTCGCGTACGGAAGGGTTTTAATTCAAATGGATGGACATCAGAATTCAGATGAATTGTGTCCATTCCATAAAGAACGAAACACGTCCCAACGGATTATCATTCCTCCGGCGACGCTAATCTCCCCCGCCGGTGACAGAGATGCTCGTCCTCACTGCCCGCTCCGTTCCCATTTCCATGAAATGGCGAACCCTCGGAAGCTGCAGAGCTTCTGTAACTACGTTCCCGGCGTTTCTACCGGCGCAAGTGGAGCAAATCAAAGACGAGTTTGCTCGGAAGCTTGCCGCCAGAATCGAGAGATTTCCAGTTCAAGTAACCCTCAATTCTCTTCAGATTTCATTTTCCGCCATCAATTTGGATCGTTTCAGCACATTTTCGTGTTCATGCTGTAGGTTTGTTTGGTAGATTATTGTTAATTGAACTGTTCTTATGCTTAATTAGAGCTCTGGTTACACATTTGTGCTTGTTGATGATGCAGATTAGCTCTGTAGAGAGTGGAATCATGAGTAGTTGTGTGAAGCCATTGATGGTACAAAGTGAGGCCAATCCAGTGGTTCTCCTCCATGGTTTCGACAGGTGATTATCTCACTGAAATTCTGATGCTAATTTGTTGAGCTTTTCCGGGTTCTCTTATGTACGCTTAGATTTCATCACATCTTAGTATTCAGTTCCTGTTTAGAATGGAGATACACATATCCACTTCTAGAGGAGGCCGGTTTCGAGACCTGGGCTTTTGATATCCTTGGTTGGGGTTTCTCTGATTTGGGTAAGTTTTTACATGCCTTAATTAGCTTACTTATTATTATTTGGTCCTGGATGAACTTGGAATTAGCTTAACTTGGAATTAAATTATTTTGCTTCTCTTAATTTGTTTTTGGTGGTTTTTTCATGTACTAGCAAAACTTCCTCCTTGTGACGTGATGTCTAAGCGTAATCACTTCTACAAGGTACTCATTAGTTATTACTCCCGCGGCTTTGGATTTTCTGGCATCCTCAATAAGTAGTTTCTTGATTGATATTAGCAAAATGATGAAACAGTCAATTCCTGCCTCTAATAGTTATTCAGTTTTAGTCCGAGGTGTTAACTATGACTGGTGTTTCATGTCTACCACAGTTTTGGAAGTCCTACATCAAAAGGCCAATGATACTGGTTGGGCCTAGCCTTGGTGCTGCCGTTGCAATTGACTTTGCCGTCAATCATCAGGAAGCTGTAAGCATCTCTTGATAGTTGAGCTTGTGAGCTGCATCATAAGTGCAAGTAGTATAGTTAGACTCTTTTTTTTGGTTTTTAATCAAGATGCTTTCAGGTTGAAAAGCTGGTTTTGATTGATGCAAGTGTATATGCAGAAGGCACAGGAAACCTAGCAAAGTTACCTAAAGCAGTTGCCTATGCAGGGGTGAGTTTCTGACTCAGTTTGATATTGTTATGCCCAAACTATTATTCATCAGCATTACTGAGTTGTTACCTCTTATTCATAATGTTTGTTTTTATCTTTAACTTCGCATGTGGCGTTTAGTTCTTATTTTATCTGTTCTAGTAATTCAGCTATCCATCCCAACATTCTTTGGTGATTTTTTACGAACATATTATGCTTTAGTTAGAAATGTTGGATTCTAAATATTGATGATTTGAGAATGATTTTAGTCGTGACAGTTATGCCTGCAAATGATATATTTTTTCCATCCATGTGTTGCCATGCATGTATTTAAGTTATACAGTATATGCCTTATAAAGTTCCTTCTTCCAAGGCCCCTAGCCATTGAAGAATGCATAATAAGCCTGTTTATATTGATGAGTACCTTTATAGCATTGCCATATCTGGAAGTTGGGTTGGGCTGGTCTTTGTGATTTGTGGGTTCTGCAACAAATTCATTCTTCACTTACAGTATAATCTTCTGAACTCGCTAACTTTAGGTATATCATAATTCCTTGGTGCAAATAAAACATACTCGTGACTAAATTGGAACAATCAGCGTACTTCAGGGGATAATTAGGACAGTTTCCAACCAAAAAATACCCATCTTAGTTCCTCTTCTCTTAAATAGCATTGGAAAATGAAGATAATTAAATATAAATAAACCCTTTCAATCTGATCTATTCATCATCCTCCAAAGAAAATGACCCTCCCTATCTGATTAGAGAAAATACATCGTGTTAAGAATATGCTCTAAGTTGGCACAACTTTATACAGCTGTGGTGACGTTTCGGTCCAACTGTCCAGGTCCGCCAAAGGTGGTTAATATTTTTTTATTCTACAGCAAAAATTGTGTATTATGCTCAGGATTCACATGTCCTAGGTGTATTAGCTCATCTTTATTTATTTATACTTCATTCGTTATATTGAATCAAAATGCTCTTTTGACCAGGTATCTATATTGAAAAGCACCCCACTGCGTTACTATGCTACTAATTTGACTTTCAACGGCTTACCATTTGAAACCTGCTTGGACTGGACTAATGTGAGCATTCCTGGCCATAGCTAATACTGACGGAAATGAGATCAGTGTTGATATTTTTTTTATGCCATTATTCAAACCTTCAGGATGTTGCAAAGGAAACTGAACTTTGTTGATTACTTGATGTCCTATTCTATTTTTTCTCAGGTGGGTCGGTTGCATTGTCTATTTCCTTGGTGGGAAGATGCAACTGTGAATTTCATGATTAGTGGGGGATACAATGTTAGTGCCCAGATAAAAGAGGTGTGTGCTAAATCATTCTAATCATTGTACTGAACTAGTATTGTGAGTCTCTTAATCTTACCTATAGAATGAAGAATCTTTGTGCTAGGATGAAAAAACAAATTGCATATCCATAAAACTTAATGGCCAATTTGAAATAAGATCATTTCATGAGCCCATGCTTTTTGTTTAATTTTATTTTCCTTTTTTTATTGTTATATATATATATTTTTTGCAATGAAAGAAACCTGTTTGGATTGTTGGGTAAAACTCTATGTACAAGGGTGGAATAGTTGCATAGCGGGGTCAATTCCTTTTGTTACCATCTGTGTCAATCATTCTGTTTCCTTTAGCTCACAAGAAAGCATTTTAGTGGAAAAGGGTAGAGCACTTATTGGTTTCTTATAACTCATGATATCATATGGAATGGATCGATGGAATGACATTAAGATAAAAAAATATTTTAATTTTTTTTTGATGATACTACTCTAGTATGATTTAAGCAAAAATTCCAAGCATCCTATTGGGTCTTATAATTAATTGTTAAACCTGACTCATTTCAAGATATGCAGTGTCCTGATTTCATAATTTCTTCCAGGTAAAGCAGAAGACCCTTATCATTTGGGGGGAGGATGATCAGATTATTAGCAACAAGCTTGCATATGTGAGTCCTCATGCTGTGTACTTTACTGTGTATAGGCACGACTGTAAAATACAAAAAAAATACTATATCACAAGACCTTTAAGTGTCCAGCTATGTTTTAATTAAACCCATTTATCTCCATTCATGACTTACCTGGACTTTCATAATGTAGAGACTGCACTCTGAACTGCCAAATGCAATGTTGCGCCTAGTACCAGAATGTGGCCATCTTCCTCATGTGGAAAAGCCAAGTTCTGTTGCCAAATTGATGGTGGAGTTTGTCCGTGAAGATTGCTCTAAACAGTCTCAGTTTGCTACTTCCCGGTAACCAAAATCCTCTTTCACTACTTGAGTTGTGTCAAGCATGGTTTGATTTGTGCACTCATTCTTTTGGCAAGGCTTTGCAAGTTCAAATCACAATTTCATGCAACATGACCTATAGTTGCCTAGTTGATAATTCTCCTACTGCATAGCCATTTGATTTGTTTGATTATGGAATGATAAGATGTTCATGCATCATCACTTACTTTTTTCATGGGAAGTGATACTATATACATCATCTCTTGTTGCTTTTGTTTCACAATCACAACTGTATAGTTATCAACTAAACCTGCTTGATTCTCTCATTGAGCTCCATTGCATTTTAACATAGAACTAGATTTTTCCATCAGGGTCAATATAGTTCATGTGGAGCTCTCATAGAGTTACAGTGAGAAAGCAAAATTAGATTTACTAGTTTGCTTCTTTGTTCATTAGTGAGTCACAGTATTGTCTAGCAAACATAATCTCAGAAAGAATCAAAATTCAGACATTGTTCAGAGGAAGAACATGGGTCACAGCACTTGAAGACAAATATCATTTTGTCTACACTTCTGTTCTAATTTCTTCCCCACTTTGTCCTTTTTTTCTGGAAAGTTGCAGACAGAAATTAAAGGTGAAATAAAATCATAAAACATAACATGCCATGCACATAACTAAAGTGCCACATTTCACATTAAAATTAAATAAATAAAAAAATTGTTTAATATTTGTAAGGGTTTAAATTACACATAAGTGCACGAATTTATACACTGATTTACACATTAATGCAATGCAAATACTTAATGAAACATTGCCTTTTATACACAACATTAACTCTTCTTCTAACATATTTAGATATAATGATGTTAAATCAACATTAATGTTCATGCTCAACTTGTGGTCTACAAAAAATCGCCCATGCCAATCTCTAGTCTATGGAGACCGCATGTCAAGTCTTCTCATGCCCGCCCCACAAAGTAAACCAATATTATTATATTTATTAAAAAGAATGTTGAAAAGTCTTTGAGATTTTTTTTCTTTGAACATTCTATGAAATTGCAAGTGAATGAGAAACCGATCACAATTGTGGTTGAAGTACTTTAGATATAAGAGAATGAAACAAAATTTCATGACCAATTTCTCAAAGTTGTGGTATAACAAAATTCCCCCATATCTATCTTTAGTCAATAGAGACGTGAATCGAGTCTTTATATTACAATTATTATGATTTAGACAATGTGGAAAGTGTTTATGGTTTTTCCTTGAATATTCGATGTAATGTATAATTGTTTGATCTTTACTTGTACATGTTAATCTCATCAGATGACATCGCGTCTTGAGATGTGAGAGTCAAGTCTTTTAATGACCCACCAAGTAAACCAATATTATCTTTATCACGATTTAGACAATGTGGAAAAGTTTTTAAGATTCTTTCCTTGAATATTCAATGCAATTTATAATTATTTGATCAAATGTGTACATGAATCGCGTCAGATGACATCACGTGAATTTTACTAAAATCAAATTATGTGTACCAAATTGGGTTTTTGAACAATCAAAATGGATTGTGTGTGAATCAAATTCATAGATAAGTCGAGTATTTTTAGCAGCCATTGGTTTTGTGAAAACGAATTGAATGGGCCAGCCCATATGTCTGAAACTTATCTGTTTAAAGGAATTGAATGGGCCAGCCCATATGGGATAGTACGGTGTTGAGGCCCACATAAGAAAAGGCTATTTAGTTAAAATTATTTTGAAAGGAGACTATTTAACTCAATAATGCACCAACATTTACAGTTTCATACTCGAGTCGAGTCAGAATGTTTTAAGAATTTTTTTTAGGGTAAAAGGCTTCTTTCTCATTCCATATTCAACTTATCAGAGCGGATACAATCAATGAGAAAATCAGGACTCATAGAGGTCCAATACAAAGACATCTTATTTTGAACTGCGTAATGAGCTGCCTTGTGAGCCACTTCATTTGCTGTCCTTCTTGTCCAAACAACCTCTTCAATGCCACTCGGAAGAATTAGCCTATGAATGTCTTCAAACATATCAGCCAGAGGATGGTCTGGAGATGCGTTTTGCAGTCCGTAAACAATGGTCTGGGCGTCCGTTTCTACTATTTTCATTGCTGGCATGGATTGACAAAACTCCAAGCCACTTCTGATGGCAGCGGTCTCAACCATATCGACTTCGAACCTAACCTCCTGATAAACCAATCCCCCACCAACCACTGATCCCAGGCTATCCCTTATAATAAAACCCAGCCCCATTCCGTGGATAGCTAGACTTGCATCAACATTCAATTTCAAGACACCCTCCGGAGGGGCTTTCCAATGCACCACTTGTCTCGCCTCTGGCTCCGGAGCGTGTTCCGGTGGACTCAAACTAGCCCGAAACTCCTGAATCCAACCTAGACATCCAGCAGTAACCTTGGTAGGATCCACAGGTGGTTCATTATGGACAAATCTGTTTCTATCCTCCCAAACATTAAAACACAAGGCCAACCAGGTCACATAATCATCTTCCTGTAACAGAGTACACGCTCGGGATAGGAAGCAAGCTCCGTGTGAGTTTCCATATCGCCTTTGCATGCCGACAGTAGAACAAAGCATGAGCCGTGGTATCCTTATGGCACCCATAACACAGGTAACCTGACGTCATCGTAATACCATGT
>JAYMSU010001521.1:0-10268 GCA_036897765.1 Erodium chrysanthum
AGTCATGATGCGTCATAAGACAACAATACAGGAGAAGCAGAGAAGCGCGTTGTAGGGAAGGCGGGTCTGGAGGCGGAACTCTGCAAAGGAGATCGTCAAAGGTGCCAAAGAGAAAAGAAGTCACCGGATCTACGTTTTTCCAGTCTCTAGTCAATCTGATTTTTCCGACACCATATGTCTTCTATTGGGTTTCTTTCTGTTATAGTTTTGTTTGTACTTTCGTTTGTCCCTTCTGGTTTAGCCGGAGAGATTTTTTAGTTTGTCCCTTCCGGGTTAGTCGGTGAGGGGTTTTGTGCGCTTAGGGCTTGCTTTTGTGTTTCCAGCGACATGGTTTTTATGCGTCGGCGGGTAGGTTTAGGGCGCGTTTTTGTGCATCCGGCGGCATGGTTTTTCTGTGTCGACGGATAGGTTTAGGGTGCGTTTTTGTGCTTCCGGCATCGTGGTTTTTCTGCGTCAGCGGATAGGTTTGGGGCGCGTTTTTATGCTTCCGGCAGCGTGATTTTTCTGTGTCAACGGGTAGATTTGGGTGTTTGAGTCTGGTCTTTTGATTGACCGGGGAGTCTCTAGTCTAGTTTTGACCACTCATGCAATGACAATTTTGTCGCTAAAGCTTGTTTTTGTATCTTTACGGTGTTTCCACTTAATGAAGTTTCACTTTCCATTCAAAAAAAAAAGTTTAGGTTCCCGTAAATAACATTTGAAAGTTTGTGCAAAAAGAAACATATAGTAAGCAATAGTTATCTGCAATTACTCGAAAAAATGACGGTTGAGTACTTTATTTTCTTGCAGGACGGAGAAAACTGCTCTGCCTGCAATGCCAAAGTAATGTGTGGTGATGAGTTTTCAGAAATAAGGTCCTTAATTGAGTCTTCTGATTCAAACGACTCGCAAAAGTCTGCAATTCTGAGCAGTATTAGTTTAGGAGTGTGCAAGGATCAGAACAGTGTGAATCTGATTTGGGGTCCTCCAGGAACAGGCAAGACAAAGACAACCGGTCTATTGTTGTTTTGCCTCCTTAAACTCAACTGCAGGACTCTAACTTGCTGTCCCACCAACATTGCCGTGACCACAGTCGCACAACGCCTCTTGAGCAGAGTAACCGAGTCACTCGAGCACGACACTTACGGGCTCGGAGATATCATTCTGTTTGGAAACAGCCAGAGGCTGAACATCTACGACCATTTGGATCTTCTCGACGTGTTTCTCGACTATCGAGTTCGTGTACTAACAGAGTGCTTCGATCCCTTTTCTGGGTATAGACACAGTTTGGAGGAGATGACGAGTCTGCTCGAAGACCCCTTAGAGAAGTACCGTTTGTACCGAGCTGAACATGAAGTTTATGTGCTGTTTTGCAATGATGACATCAAAAATGCCAGCGAAGAAGAGGAACATAAGGATCGAGAAACGAGGAAGAAAGCTATTATTAAAGCAATGAAATCGAACAAGGACATGGAAGAACAAAATTCAGATGTCGGATCATCGCGATGTACTGATCTGACTTGTAAGGAGTTTTTGTTAAGGAGATTCAGAAACATAATGGACCGACTCGAGTTTTGTATGATAAATTTGTATACACATTTACCAACTTCCATAATATCCTTAGAGGTGGTGAAGAAAATGGATTCAGCCATCAGAATATTGAGTTCTCTCCAAAGAAAGTGGCGGCTGCTTAGTTTTGAAGGTGAAGAAATGGAAGATGTTGAGTTCAGAAAAGGCTGCCTTGAATTACTCAGATTGCTTCCGCTATCATTTTCGGTTCCAAGCTTTACTGATAGTTATGTGATCAGAAGCTTTTGCTTGTCCAAGGCTTGTCTTGTGTTTTGTACTGCTTCAAGCTCGGCAAGGCTGTATACTGAAGGAATGGCACCTGTGGAGCTTCTTGTTATCGATGAAGCTGCGATGCTGAGAGAATGTGAGTCAACTATTCCGTTGCAGGTTTCGGGTCTTCGTCATGCTATTCTGATAGGAGATGAGAAGCAACTCTCACCGTTGGTTAAGAGCGAGGTATTGTCTATTTCTTAGCCTTTCTTATGATCAATATTGTTTCAGGCTAATGGCATATAGCTATTGTGTGCTGTACGTCTTTTGCATAAGACTATCCCGAACTTTAAACTTTTACATCCAGTCCAGCTACCTTAGCTCTTTTTCATCAGAAAATGATGAAAATGTCCCTGCCCCTAATCTGAAAAAAGACATTGTAACTATCAAAACATTGTGATTAGATGTAAAAATGGCAAAAATGCCTTTGAGATCAGGATCATGGACATTTTCGTCATTTTTTAGAGAAAAATAGCTATCTGAAGGTTTGGGTAACTATAAATAACGTTTTTGAAGTTATGTGCAAAAGACTTATAGTATGCAATAGCTATCTGCAATCAACCCACATTTGTTTTTGAAATTTCTCATGATTATATTGAGATTACATTGGTAGATAGCAAAGGAAGCTGGGTTTGGAAGGAGTTTGTTTCAAAGGTTGGCACAACTTGGCCACAAGAAGCACCTCCTCAATGTGCAATACAGGATGCATCCATCCATCAGCAAGTTTCCCAATAGAGAGTTCTACAATATGCAGATTTCGGATGCTCCTGTGGTCGAAAACAGAGGCTACGAACAACAATTTCTTCACGGGGACATGTTCGGGCCCTTTTCTTTCATCAAAATAGCTCGCGGGAAGGAGCAATACGATCGTGGAGGTCACAGCGCCAAGAACATGGTTGAGGTGGCTGTTGTTGTGGACATACTTTCCAGTCTCTATGACGGTATGTTGTTGAATGTGCTTGTGCAAGTGCAATAGTGTTACAAGTTTTATTTTTTGCTTCTGTTTACTGATTTTTAAGTCATGTACCCATTAGAATTCCGTCGCACGAGAAGGAAGGTTAGTGTAGGCGTGATATCGCCTTACAATGCTCAAGTGCATGCAATTCAAAACAAGATTGAGGGCTTGTATGCAAATTCAGGCAAGGACTTCTCTGTCAGCGTCGGATCCATTGACGGGTTTCAAGGGGGTGAAGAGGATGTGATTATCATTTCTACTGTCAGAAGTAATGTGAACAGCGAGCTGAAGTTTCTATCGAGCCACCAAAGAACAAATGTGGCGCTGACTCGTGCCAGGTACTACTTCTCATGTCATGTCTGTTGAAGTATGTTCCACGCCGAAAATATGTGAAGAAATTAACTAGTATATTAGTATAATGAGGTCTTCACTCATCAGTTCGAACTTTTGGATTGGATTGGGCTTTCTAAATGGTATTAGAGCCAAGTTTGGCATGTGGCCTGTTTGTTGCCTTCTGGTCCATATGCAGATGTCTAGTCCTACACGTGAGGGAGGCCTCGACCCATTAGTTTGAGCTTTCTACAATGTCTGTACATTTTTTTTTCAATACTTGAACTGGGTATTGGTCTATGCAGGTATTGCCTGTGGGTATTGGGAAGTGGAGATGTTTTGAAGAACAGTGAGACAATTTGGCGGAGTTTGGTTGAGCATGCAGAGAAGGAAGGATGCTGCTTTGAAGCTGAGAAAGACGAAAGCTTGAACAAGGCTATTTTAAATTCACTACTGCAGATTGATGCTGATAATGTGCAGTCCTTGCCAAATTCGTTTGGTTCATTGAGTTTAAGAGGTGGATCATCATTCTGGACGAGTCCAAGGTATCATACATTATTGGGTTAACTAGACAATGAACTTTTGTTTTTGTAAGAACTTATGTTGGGTCAGTAGGTGGCATTATCTGATTATGTTGTGATGGTTGTGTTTCAGAAGTTACCAGAATTTCAACACAAGGGGCAGAGGAAGAAGCAGAGCTGCTGGTTTTGAGAGGAAGGAAAGATGGTGAAGGCCAAGATTGAAACTTGCATTATTGGATGGTCAAGATGAGTTGTTTTAGTTTAGACCACCAGGGTTCGAATCTTATCACTTGCTTTTTGGGTTGGTGTGAGATCAATTACTCAGACATATTTGGTTGAGCGGTATGTTTATCATCTTAAATGTGATCAGACTTTGTGTTTGAGTATGTTATAGTCATTGTAAATTCGTTTATATTGTAAAATATCATTTTAATCATTGGTACACTTTCACTAATACAGTAAATGGGAAATAACAAAAAAAAATGTCGGCAAGTTTTGGGTTCGAGCATATTGACATCGTGATGATTCAAGTGGAGTAAAAAAAGTGTCTTTAACTTTTTTTTGTAACAGTTTATGTGAATTTGTTCTAGATATTATCATTTAAAAATAAAAGGTAAAACAGTGAAAATGAAAATCAGAATTTTCATCTCATTTGGTTTTCTTACTTTTGAATATAAGAGAAAATGATTAGTTATTTTATTGAAGAGGAGATTGAGGAAGGTGTCGAAGAGAAAGGAAGTCTCTGGATTTATGATTTTTCGGCCACCACATTTCATATTTGAACTTTCCGGCCTCCATAAAGATATCATTTTGTCCCTCCCGATTCAACAAGAGTTAGGATTTCGTGCGCGTTTGGTCGTTTTTTTTTTTTGCTTCCGGCGGCGTGACTTATCTACTTTGTCGGGTAGCTTTTTGTTTTGTTTTGCATTAGGGCGGTTTTTTGGCTGGGCCGAGTCTCTAACCGGTATGACCACACACGATCATGACAGCTTTTACGGCCAAAACTAGATACTTTTATTTATGCGGTTTTTACCGTTTAATGAAGCTTTGATGGCATTATTTTACCATTATTCATTTAATTTAAAACCTTGTGTATATTTTGTAAAGAAGATAGTCAATAGTCAACTAATCATGTTGGGTAGTCTTTCGGTTCTTACAACCTTATTCTTCGATTCCGTTCGGACAAAAACAGGAAACCTTATTGTTCACAAGTTGAATGTTCTTTTGTCCATTCGCTCGTTTTACCATTCTACCCCTCCTCTCCAGAATATATTCCCTCTCCTCCTGACCCCATATCGTCTTTTCACATCCCAAAGGAGCAATGATGAGCATCTATTCACATTCCTGGTCCAAGTAATAAACGAACGTGATCGAACCATAATCATCTGATCAAAGATTTTGATTTCGAAGATGGGGCCCACTTGAAAGTGTGGGTCAACCAATCTACTTCTGCTTCTGCCTTTCACGAGCATCACATTTTAGGGTATGATGAGTGCGATGCACTCAACCATTCCCTAGATATAGAAATAACACAAGCCTAAAACATTGGTATTTAAAAATAAAAATAACAATAAAAAAGGTGTTATAGTCTTGTAGATGATAATGAGAAGAAGTACATCAATCTTTGCTCTCATCACACCAAACAAAACCAAATTATTCGTATTGATCAGAGCTAGGCGATTTGGATTTAATATGATTTTAAAATTTAGATTTATTTTTTATTCAATTTAATACAATTTTCATGCGAAAGAAGGGGATCACCATCTTATGACTATGGATATATAAAAGGAAAAAAACGTTAATAACTAACCCTTTAATTACTATCATCGATTCTCAATTTCTTGACAGTGTCTTTGAAAACCATCAAAAAGAGTTATTTTTTGTATCAAATCGAAATGTTAAGTTTGAAGTTTCCATTTTTTCCCGTGATCTGCATGAACTCTAATTAATGAATGTTTTTCATGTTTTTTTCTTTTCAAAATGGTATTTTAACCTCTCTTTTTTTTGTAAGTCCACATTTAACTTTTGATGGTTTTCAAAGTCACGATATGCCCTTCTTTGAATTCGAAGTTTCCATTGTTCGGCGGCTTGGACGAACCCTAATTATGAACATTTTTCATTTTCATACAATTTTTTCTTCTCAAAATGGCATTTATAGTGTTTTCCACATTTTTACAAGTGTGCGGTTGATTTTTGATGGTTTTCAACGTCAGGGTCAATATGTGAGAATCGATAATAATAACATAGGGTTGTTATTATAGTTTCTTTTTTGTGATTACTATGGTTATTATTTGTGTAGTAGTAGTAGTAATTAGGAGTGGTGGTGGTCCATTGAGTATACTCTGCTCAATTGCCTTGCTTATCAAGCAATCCTTCTAATTCTTCTCCCCTTCTGCAACATTCATGGCAAAAAGAATCATCATCACCACTCCACCTCAAAACCCATGTGACCTCTCTCTCCTCCTTTTCTTTTTTCACTCCATTTTCCCCTATTTTTCTCAAAAACCCCATCTTTTTCCTTAATTTTGATCACAAACCCATGATTTATTATTTCTTCAAAACACACCACAACCACAACCTCCATTTCCTTGCAAATTCAAAAAATGGGTTTCTTTAGAACTCCCCCAATTTCAATTTGAAACCAAAAAGAAGAAAAAAAAACTTTTTTTTTGTGGGTATATATATATATACACACACACTAAATAGTAAATACATGTAATAGAGTGTATAGATATTTTGTGTGCTTTTGAATGTGATTTTTTTTACCTTTTGCTTTAGTAGTCAAGGAAGGCTCAAAACAAAAGGTGTGGGAGTGGGAGTGTGAGAGTGGCTTTCATGAGCTTTATCAATTTATTTACACACAAAAATCAAAACCCATTTGGATTTTCCTTTTCTTCTTCACTCCCTCTTTCCACATGGCTACATGTATGTATAATATATCTATGTATGTGTGTATGTATGTGTATGTATGGATATGGGCATGGTTTATTTTTTTTTTTCTTTCTATCTTACTAAGTCTTACAAGCATAGACTAATCAAAACACATATAGAGGACATATACATGCCTTTTCTTTATCTCTCACTGTCTTGATTGAGTTAAAGCAGAGGTTTTTATATCTCAATCTCACATCTTTGTTACAGTTTCTTCTTCTTCTTCTTCTTCATCCTCTCTTTCTCTCTTCCTCACATGAATATATATAGATTTATGCTTTAGTACTTTGTGTTTGGTTGGTTTGGGGTTGAAATCTTTGTTGTGCGCACCACCTGTTTGATAAAATTCCTCAACCCAACTTGTCACATGTCTCTTTACTTGTTGTTTCTATTCTCAGTTGGGTTTTTTCACTTTGGTTCCATATGAGTGAGATGGGTTTTTCTGTAGGGATGATGATGATGATGATCAAGAGTCTGAGTTAGGAAGAAGAAGAAGATCGAATCGGGTCGGGTTTTGAATCAGCCATGAAAAAGAGCAACTTCAGCAGCTCTGATCTCATTGATGCCAAGCTTGAAGAGCACCAGTTGTGTGGATCCAAGCAGTGTCCTGGTTGTGGCCACAAGCTTGAAGGAAAGCCGGTACGAATTTATTCATATTTATATAATCTTTCATATCAAAATATTCTTAGCTTCAAGTTAAAGATTTCAAGAAAAAAAACAAGAATCAAACCAAGGTGTATGGGAATTGTGTATATATTCCTTTTGGTGATTTTGTGGGAAATTTTAATATAATCAAAAGCTATTTGTGTAATTCTATTATTCCTCCTTTTGTTTTTATTCCCATCTTCTTTTATATGTCTTTAATTTGAAGCTTTGGATTTGAGATTTAATGGAGTTTTTGGTTTTCAGGATTGGTTAGGTCTACCAGCAGGAGTGAAGTTTGACCCAACTGACCAAGAACTGATTGAGCATCTTGAAGCCAAAGTTGAGTCCAAAGACATGAAATCTCACCCTTTGATTGATGAGTTCATCCCCACCATTGAAGGTGAAGATGGGATTTGTTACACTCATCCCGAAAAACTCCCAGGTTATTACCTCTTTCATTTTGAGTATATCGAGTTTCTGTCATTTCATCCACAACTGTATCATCATCTCTCACGATCTTTCGTTTCAAGCTGTAAATAGTTTCAGATCGAGTTTATGTCGTTTCACCCACAACTGTATCATCATAATCTCTCACCCAAGATCTCAAGTTATTACTTCTTTTTTTTCCTCTCATATCGAGTTTGTGTCATCTCAAGAACCCTTATTGCTTCCTCCTTTCCGAAAAACAGTTTCAGATCGAGTTTCTGTCATTTCACCCACAATCCTATCATCATCTCTTACAATCTCAAGTTATTACTCTTCTTTTTTCTCTCATATCGAGTTTATATCATCTCATCCACAACTGTATCATCATCTCTCAAGAACCCTGAAAACAGTTTCAGACCGAGTTTCTGTCATTTCACCCACAACCGTACCATCACCTCTCACGGTCACAAAGTATTACTTTTCCGTTTACATCGAGTAACTGTCATCTCACCCACAATCGTATCATATATAGTTTCTTGCTAGCATCATATTTGGTGGTGTTAGTTTAGACTTAATTATAGCTCTCTAGGGTTTTCTCTTATGGTTAAGACTTTTTGTTAATTTCGTTAACCTAACAAAAGTCAACGTCCTAACCTTGTATATTGTATAGGAGTGACAAGAGACGGCCTAAGCAGACACTTCTTCCACAGACCGTCGAAAGCATACACGACAGGTACGAGGAAGAGGAGAAAGATCCAGACAGAATGCGACTTACAAGGAGGAGAGACACGGTGGCACAAGACAGGCAAGACGAGGCCGGTGATGGTCAACGGGAAGCAAAAAGGGTGCAAGAAGATCCTCGTACTGTACACCAACTTCGGCAAGAACAGGAAGCCCGAGAAGACCAACTGGGTCATGCACCAGTACCACCTCGGACAACACGAAGAGGAGAAGGAAGGCGAGCTCGTCGTCTCCAAGATTTTTTACCAGACTCAGCCCAGGCAGTGCAACTGGTCTGACCGGAGCGCCGCCGTGGCCGCGGCGGTGGTGGGCGGAGAAGGGGTGGTGAGGGAGAGTGGGAGTGGGAGCTCTTCTTCTAATAAGGAAGTTGGTGTTACACACAGATCGGATCATGATCATCGACAACGACAACAACAACATCATCAGCAGCATCAGTTGGCTGGTTCGATCTCGGGTTATGGTGGTGTGGACATTCAGCAGCTGAAACCAGATCACCATTTCAGCTTTGTCCCTTTCAGGAAAAGCTTCGATCATGAGGTACACTATACCTTCTTTTTTATCAGTAGTGAACCCGTAAAGATTTACGAGTTCACTATCAGACCTGATAAACACAGTCTGAGCCTAAACCTAGTATCAGATTGTGTTTGTACGATCAACCAAATTATCATAACCATTAGATTACAATTTCAAATGTTGAGAATAAGTCACACTTTAAGGATGATAACTTTTTAATGTTAAGAGAAGTTACCAGTCTTATATTTAATTTCATCTCAACCGTTAAACTTCAATCCAATGAACACAAAATGTTTTCAGTTTTCACTTTCAATAATTTGTTTTTACCAGATTGTCATTCATATATTACATTTAAGTGAAACGACTCTTGTTTACGAAAAAACTAACGTTAAAATTTTGATTAATTTTATAAAACTATGATTTTTGTATTATTTGTAATATATAATTTCCTCCAAAAAAAAATGGGATCGTTGAAGAAGTAGTTTTCAACGGTTCAGATTGATTTTTAAGTAATTATACTCCAAATTAAGTATACATATTGTGCATAGTAACCTTTTGTTATTATGATGAAATGAAGCACAAAGTAGGGAATAAAGAGAGAGGAAACTCAAAAAAGGTTCTAGGGTTGCTTTTGACATGCACGTTGCTTGCACATACAGCATGAGAAAAATCTATAACCCAATCTATAGGACATGGACCTCACCACCAATATATATTATCACTGTCTCAATATTATTTTCGAACGAAAACGAGAGATTTCATTAAATGGGAATATCCACAAAAATTACTTTGACGGACCAAACATGGTCATACCAGATTAGAAAACTTATAATATGTGCATGAATATGTCATTTTTACAGGTTGGGATTGGTGAGGGTTCGACGGGGAGCGAAGGCCTGGCGCCGCCTGGCACGTGCGAAGAAATGGCGGAGAGATCAGGACATCATCATCATCAACAACAACAACATCATCATCATATGGCAACGGCAGCGTTTCACAATATCAGCAGGCCGTCGCGTCCGGTCTCAGCCATAATTCCTCCTCCTCCTCTCCACCATACCTCCATCATTCTCGGCGAAGATCCATACCATAATGTCTCCACATTGATGCTCCAAAACGAGACTTTCCAGGTAATAATATGATGGACATATGCACAACATTTGGATGTGTCACATGTTATGATGAAAACTAAGAATCAATCAAGACCGTTGGATGTGTCAGATCTATAACCATCAAAGGCTGATATTGAATATTTCATTAATGGCATTTTAGTAATTTTGATTAAATTAAGGGTCATTGATAAATATTAGAGAACCAACTCGACTAAAAGCTTAAGCTGATAGCTGAAGGTCCAATTATAGTTTTGTATTATAACACGTCCCTCCACC
>JAYMSU010001522.1:0-10266 GCA_036897765.1 Erodium chrysanthum
TACACCCTCAAGCTCCTCCACAGGAGAATCCCCCCGGCTGTCCCTGGAATCATGGTAAGTCTCTTCTCTCTCAACCCAATTCATAGCCCTTTTTAGCATACACATAACTGATGACATGAACTGGTAGAGGCTGGTGCTGAATCAATCCACATTCATTTTTAACATGCATAATTGATCTTACTTTACTTGTGCTAATTGTGATATGAACTGGTTGGTCTTGAACAAATTCATGAACTGCTTGGTGATGAACCAGTTTGCAATCATTGTTAGTAACATGAGTGAAAAAAAATGTACTAATCTTGACATAAACTGATTAGTACGGGTTGGTATTGAACCAATTTGCATTCATTTTTAGTATATATAATTGATCAAAAAGTACTGATCTTGACATTAACTTATTGCTGCTGAACCAATTTTCGTTCATTTTTAGCATGCATAAATGATCAAGAAGTACTGATTTTGACATGAACTGGTTGGTGTTAATGATGTGCAGTTCTTGTCTGGAGGGCAATCTGAGGTTGAAGCAACCCTGAACCTGAATGCAATGAACCAATCTCCAAACCCATGGCACGTGTCCTTCTCCTACGCGAGGGCGCTCCAGAACACCTGCTTGAAGACATGGGGAGGACTGCCGGAGAATGTGGTGGCTGCTCAGGAGGCTCTGCTGACCCGAGCCAAGGCCAATTCGCTCGCTCAGCTTGGGAAGTACACCGGTGAGGGAGAGTCTGAGGAGGCCAAGAAGGGCATGTTTGTGAAGGGCTATGTCTACTAAGTAAGCTATGTTTGTACCTAAGAGCTGTAGTAGAAGAAGAATGTGGAGAGGGAAAGGGAGAAGACTCTGATTTGCCCGTGGATGTGTATTGTGCTTTTATAGCAGTTGGAGACTTATTTTTGTTTATAACATCTCTACTACTTCCTTTTAGGCTTCGAATAAATATCTTGATGATGATGATATGATTTAGTTCGTATCTTAAAAAATGCTTGGACTCGTAAGCTTGATAATCTCAAAATTGATATGAAATGTAAAGGTTATATTTAGACATGTTAGAGCAAGTGCAATGGTAACAACACAACGTGCATTACATGAGAAACAACTCAATTAAGAGAGAGACGGGAAAAAACGTTGGACTTTTTTCTAGATCAATACTACAATAAAAAACGTTAAACTTTTATCTACTTTGTATAAGAATCAAATAGTTTCATATATTTATTTTATTTTTCATGTCATGTGTCGGGACAAGATTGGTCTTGCACCAACGTGTTGATGCGCATTCTCCCCTCAAAACACAGTGTTATACTTACTCTTAAAAATAGCTCGAAATCCAACTCAACTAAGAATAACCCATCTAGGAATCAAATTGATCTTTTATATCAAGAGGGCTCACAACAATAATATGGATCACAAAACCCAAAACCATAATAAATCGAAATGAAATATTTTTTTTTGATTGAAACATCATTTGAAAATGATTTTGTACATTCACATTCTGATTTCCAAATGAACGAGACATATACTTCTCAATATTAAACCGTGAATATGAACGTGTAAAATTAACGGGAATAAGCAATTATAATCTAATTAGAAAATTTAAAATTTCAATTATAAGTCCAATAAATTCAGCAGGTGATTTCCTCCGGATAAATTTCAATATTTTTTTTTAAGTACGAATTTTAATAGTTAACTTTTACCAAATAATTTCAATTAGTTTTTTTTGTCTGATAAGTTAAAGTATTTTTTGACAAGTTTCTAATAAGTTAAAGTGAATTTACTTACTGTTGTTTATTTAAAAAATATATTAACACTTTAAATTAATTCCAATAAACATATCATCAAATAAACATTATTAATATTCCATGCATAACCAGGTCCAGAAAAAAAGACATGAACATGATCCCTAAAAATACGCTGCAGATTAGGAAGGCGAGAATAAAACCAGACAGGGGCTGAAGTGCAAAAACACAAGAGTAGAGGGACAAAAAAGAAACAGAGTTGTGGTAGGAAGCTTGCAGGAAGGTCGCTTGAGGGCTGGATGTGATAAAAGCCACAAGTCATCATTTTTGTTCGTGTTGGAGTAGGACTCCTTGATCAATCCCGCCTTCGTGTGTCCTTGACAAAGAGATAGCTAGTTCTACATCAACTACACACACAGAGTTCTAGAGAGAGCTCGAGCTATGGGAGATGGTTTCTGTCCTCCGATGGATCGCTTCCGGTCGGAGCAGATGCAACTGCTCCAGCTCATCATTCCGATCGAGTCCGCTCACCTCACCGTCTCCTACCTCGGCGACATCGGCCTCCTCCAGTTCAAAGATGTTCGTACTCTCTCTTCAATTCCCTCAACTCGTTTCTGTTATGCTATCCTTGTTCCTTGCTTCAGATTTTGATTTCTAGTTGCGAATTAGTGTTTTGCTTGCTCGATTGAGATTGCGATTCGAATGCAAAATTGTCGGGACTTTGGTCTGTAGATTTTATCTGGTGTTTTCAGAGTTGAATTTGATTCCATTTTCCATGTATCTTTTTTCCCTTTCAGCTCAATTCAGACAAGAGCCCGTTCCAGAGGACTTATGCAGCACAGGTGCGTTTATTTTTTAATCCAAGGAGATCTAGTTTTATCAGGCAGTATAAAAAAATTGAAGAAAATTGTGAAGTGCTTGGTTATACAGTAGTTTTTCAGTTTGCTTGCATTCGGGTTAGTTTCAGAAATAATAATAATAGAATTGAATATGGGGACAGTGACAATTAGTGCCTTAGTGCATGATGATTGGACATTTGTTGTAATCAAAGTCTGATGGTCATTACATATATTTTTGGTTTAATGTACTTTTGAAGATTAAAAAAACGGGAGAGATGGCACGGAAATTGAGGTTTTTCAAGGATCAAATGTCAAAGGCTGGGTTGTCTCCTTCACCAAAGGTTTCTACTGAAGATCATATCGATGTGGATGACTTGGAGGTATATTAGAATAATGCTAATTATTTGGATAGAAGATCATTTTCCCTAGGTTGTGCTTAATTTCTCGTTGTGCGTGCATCTTTCTAGGTCAAACTTGGAGAACTTGAGGCAGAGCTGGTTGAAATGAATGCAAATGGTGAAAAACTGGAACGCTCTTATAATGAGCTATTGGAATACAGGCTGGTTCTGCAGAAGGTATGCCTTATTTTTGCATATATTCCATACTAGTGGTTCTGTTGCTAGAAACTATATATACTTGGAGACAAAATAATACTAATTTTGTTGGAAAGATATGCTATAAATGCTTTACAATGTTACCCTTCTATCCTGGAAAGTTGATAATTTTTGAATGGGCCACAAAGAGGGAACAAAATCTCTACGACATAGAGAAATCAGTAGGAAGGGAACCTTGGTGTTTTCTTAAACCTGTGATAGCAATTAATGAATATCTTTTTGGGCTGTTAGCTGTTTTTTTAAACGACTGGGCAAGAGTTTAAATATCCACAAATCCATGTTTTACATCTGTAGCAGCACCTCAATTGATTACACAACCTAACAAACAGATAACTATGTGGAGATGATACTTGTCTCAGTTGTCTGACTTTCGCATCACAATTCCATTTGTGTTATATATTTGATATCATTGAATTTTGGGATCCAAATCTATATGATGGGAGGGAATGGTGGTTGTTTTCAGCAAAGCTAAGTTTGATACTGCCCATATGTGTATATACATATACGTTCAGTTTATTGGTAAGATTCAAACCCTACCCTGCCCACCTTACCACCTAAATCAAACCAAGTGATTGGCATGCCTCGAGATTTGTTTCTTAATCATATCTTTGCTGGCAGTGTTTTATCATTTTACAAATAATAATGTTGAGTTTGACATGCTATTGTCTTTCAGGCTGGTGAGTTTTTTCGTGCAGCTCATATCAGTGCTGCTGCTCAGCAGAGAGAACTCGAATTGCGTAATACTGGCGAAGGATCTATAGAGACCCCTCTGTTGGAACAAGTACAAACTTCAACTGCTTCTTGATATCTCCAATATGAAATAGACCTCTTGCTTTACTCATTATACTTCTTCTTGATTGGCTGCTTTGTAGGCAATGATAGGGGATCCATCAAAGCAAGTTAAGTTGGGGTTTCTTACCGGTCTTGTTCCTCGCGAGAAGTCCATGGCATTTGAGAGGATAATTTTTCGTGCTACCAGAGGTAATGTGTTTCTCAAGCAGGCTGTTGTTCAGGACCCTGTTACTGATCCTGCCTCTGGAGAGAAGGTAATTAATGAATTTCAGTTCTAACTACTCATGTTTTTTGGAACATATGATGACAACTGCTTATGTACGGTGTCCTATTGTTTTATCCTGTTGATAGTGTGATATATAGCTCTGGTTACTTTTGTCTGAGAAAGTAACTAAGAAAACTAGACGTTTTAGTTGTATCCTTCATTTTCATCCTAACTTGTTTATATACTTATTATCTGCTACATTTTTGCTCAGCTCTAAGAATGCAGCAGGTGATTCCAATCTTTTTTTCTTTTAAACAATAAAAGGATCAGCCCTACTTCCATCAGACCATCCACATACATTGCATGGAAAATAAGATTTAGGATCTATCCTTCTTTTCTACATTTTCTCGCTAAGTTTATTCAGTTTCATGAAACTTACAGTTAGATACAGAAACATTGTTTATTCTTGTTTAATGCAAGAAGCATGATGTATTCTAGAAAGCATCTATTTTTTTCTTTCTTGGCAGTCAGATAGTAGCGCCTCTAGGATGCTCGATGCTGAACGTTTGTAGAATATAAAAAAAAGTGACTCACTGACTACCTGCATTATGTTGTTATTGTGCCTGAGTATGAGATATGGATAATGTTTTTATTTATAGTTTAATTCATGGTTCTAAACCTTGTAAACGGTCAAAAATTGGCGAGGTGCTGATTAAGGATTTTTTTTTAACTTATCGGGGAGATATTGGGGGGATATCGGCAAAACACGTTTTGTATGAAATAAATGAATATATACATAATACATGTATTAAAGACAAAAAGTAGCAATATTTTAGTAAAATAAGATAGTTTCAAACACATTTTAATTCATATTCCTTGAAATTGAATTGTATTTGAAAAGTGAATTGAACTTGCTATCAATAATCTAACTTTTTGTTCCTGAGTTTTAATTGAGTTGACCGAGTTTTCACTTATCGGTGAAAACGGTCAAATCTCGGTGGTTAAATTTCACCGAGATAGCGGGGAGATATCAGGTTATTTAGAACACTGGTTTAATTTCGTAAGCGCTAGTCTTTCTGAATCTGTCATCTTTGTTTTCTTAATATACTCTGCATTTGTTTTCTTAATATGCTCTGCATTTGATTTCACAAATGTGGATGTCCTTTTGTAGGTAGACAAAAATGTATTTGTGGTTTTCTACTCTGGAGAAAGAGCAAAGACCAAAGTCCTAAAAATATGTGAAGCTTTTGGAGCAAATCGTTACTCCTTCTCTGAAGATTATGGGAAACAAGGTCAAATGATTACAGAGGTATGCGGTAATCTCTTAGTTACTGTTGTTCGTCTGCAGAGGTTTCCACTTCTATTTCTTTAGCCTTCTTCACACTGCTACATCGTTTTTCTTGATGTTCCTTTTATGTCATAGTCATAGATAGCAATAATAGATGTTTTGCCTGGTCTACATATCAAATCTCCATATTAAAATATTTATATGTGCAGCCATACCGGACTTCGTAATTCATGCCTGACCTCAAAATACCCCTTATTAGTTGATGTCTATGGATACTTTGGCATTTCAGGTTTCAGGAAGACTCACTGAACTAAAGGCTACTATAGATGCAGGATCGTTTCACAGGGGCAATTTGTTACAGACTATAGCTGATCAATTTGAGCAATGGAATCTCTTGGTATGCTCCATATTATAGTTCTCTGTTATATGGATATTGCAAATCTCCTTTATTATAAGGAGAGGGATATACATCAGTTTGGTTCATAAAAATGATCTTTTACTTCATAGGAAAATATCCAACCCTGGTTTTTTTTTGTCATGTGAAGGTGAGGAAGGAAAAATCTATCTATCACACTCTAAACATGCTTAGTCTTGATGTGACAAAAAAGTGTCTTGTCGCTGAAGGGTGGAGTCCAGTGTTTGCAACAAAACAGGTTTTCTTTTCCCCTTTTCACTTCTCTTGTGCCGTGCTTAATATTTTATTTTCTTCCAGCTGTAATTTATAATTTTCATCTAAGATCCAGTACTGGAATTGTTCAAGAATAAAAGGAAATTGGACTTGCTTTATACAGATCCAGGAAGCATTACAGCGGGCTGCAGTTGACTCCAACTCACAAGTTGGACCCATTCTTCAGGTTCTGCATAGTAAAGAGTCCCCTCCTACCTATTTCCGCACGAACAAATTTACTACTGCTTTTCAGGGAATTGTCGATGCGTATGGGTGAGTTCCTCTCTTTAAGCATTTCATTGTTGCTGCATTATTGACAAATATAAAAAGATAGGCAAAAATAGGAAAGAGTATGTGTATGCATGTCAAAGTGAAATTGTTATACAAACTTGCCATGCGCCACTCTTATTTAGTTAATCATTATATTTTGTGAAGGACTTCATGTTGTTTAGTGACATAGGGCAATGTATTATTTACCCATAAGCAGTGTTTATTCATGTAGATCTTACTTGGCTCCAACTTCAACATTTCTGTGTGTGATACAGTAAAGCCTTGTTTAGTTAAGGAAACTCATGCTCTTTAGTGAATCAGTAATATTAGTTACAATCTCATCACAAAAGAAGGTGATTTAAACACCCACGTTTCTCTGTTGTGTGGGTGTAACTAAACAAGCAGACTATGGACCAGTAAACTTTTGTGGTAGTGTACAAGAAAGAGGAGGCGTTATGGTCAGTGACACTTATTTAAAGAAACTAAACAATGGAGTTCCAGTTAGGTTGTTACCTCTGAAGTACATGGGCACTAAGTCATATCACTTTGAGTACACGCTACCATACGGAGTTAATCTCTGATACTAGGAAAGATAAGGCAAACATATTATATTATTTTACGGGCTCACTTTTATGAATATGGTCATTGAATGCTAAAACACACAATTCCATGTAATTGCAGTGTGGCCAAGTATCAAGAGGCAAATCCTGGTGTTTACACAATTGTTACTTTCCCGTTTCTTTTTGCTGTCATGTTCGGGGATTGGGGACATGGAATATGCTTGTTACTTGCTACATTAGTTTTTATTGTAAGAGAGAAGAAGCTTTCTAGTCAGGTAACCACTTCATATACTTGTTGAAATCAGAAGCATTGATTATCCATTTTGATGCGGCAATTTTAATTTACATCTTTGATTACTACATTACCCTTAAATTTATGTAATCAAATAATGATGTATACCTTCTATTAATAAGAATAAATGATAAGTTATTTAAAAAAAAAATCCAGCATGAAATATTAATTGGTGAGTAACATCAGGCCATTAATTTTTTTTTTGTCTTTGAAGTTTGAATCATGTTCTATATCCAGGAAGAAAAAAAACATGCAAATTGTTGGCTTCTTTTTCTCATCTCAAATTTTGTTTAAGTTTTCAAGCCTAACATATTTTTGTAGTGATCTTAAGCTATGATTGATGGACGGGTACTTTTACATGATACACTTAAGGTTAGGAACATAAATAATAGACGTGCAGAACCAAGTAGTATTGATTTGTTAATGATCTTACACAACGATATTTAGTAGATACCATATTTATGCAAATTCTCTCCCTCCCTCCATCCACACCCATCTAGCTAATAAACATTGATTTCACCTAATTTGTTTCCCAGATGCTTATATAATCTCCCTTTCCTTTTCTGTTTCCATTCTAGAAGCTCATAAATGTACATGTTTACAGAAGCAACTCAGTACTTTTCTGACAAACCATCTAAGCCTACCCTGAGCCTACTGTACCAAGTAGGTACAGCACGATTGTTGCCCATACACAATCCAATGCCTTCTGCTTTCAAGGAAATACTGCATGCTCTGGCTCATGCTCCCGATGTTACGCTCTTGTTAATTTAATACATGGCTTATCAAAAAAAAAAAATTACATCTATCATGAGATGCCACTTCATCTAAATTATATTAAGCAGATTCTCATATTCATGATGTTCTAATAATTTTCTAGAGTTTTTGTTTTACATTTTTTTTTAAATAATATGCACTGTTGTTTTTAATTGCTTATATGGCTGGAACCTAACCAGATTATGATCATTGCCTACTACAGAAGCTTGGAGATATCACGGAAATGGCGTTCGGTGGTCGTTACATTATCCTCATGATGTCCATATTCTCAATTTATACGGGTTTGATCTACAATGAATTCTTCTCAGTCCCTTTTGAATTATTTGGTCGCTCAGCATATGAATGCCGTGATCTTGCTTGCAGGTATTTGACAAAATCAGTTGGATACATTGTTGTATATTTTTATGTTGTAAATTTGTAAATGTCCCTTGCACACTCTTTGTCCAGGGAGGCCACTACAATTGGCTTGATCAAGGTTCGCCCTGCTTATCCATTTGGTGTGGATCCTGCATGGCATGGTTCCCGCAGTGAGCTACCATTCCTCAACTCATTGAAGATGAAAATGTCAATCCTTATTGGGGTGGCCCAAATGAACCTTGGAATCATGATGAGCTATACCAATGCCAAGTTCTTTAGAAATAGTGTGAATGTCTGGTGAGTTTGACATGCCATTGAGGATATTTGGATGCTTCAGAATGGTCTAAATTTCCATTAGGTTTTGTAGTGGCCCAAATGTGAAACTCCACATTAAAATATTTTCAAATCTGTAGATATTTGGTTGTCATATAACTATACATTCTATCATATGCTTCCAACTTTTCTTTTGCAAGTTTTCCTTTGGCATGATTAAAATTTATCTTCAACTATTGCTACTAAAAACTTCTGCTCATCGTGGTATTGCAGGTTTCAATTTATTCCTCAGTTGATATTTCTGAACAGCCTGTTTGGTTACCTGTCTCTCCTTATTATTGTGAAATGGTACACTGGTTCACAAGCTGATTTGTACCACATATTGATATACATGTTCCTGAGTCCTACTGATGATCTGGGGGAAAACCAGCTTTTTGCTGGCCAAAGAACTCTTCAGGTTGAATCTGTTTATAGTTTATGTGTTTATATTCAGTTTCCATGATTGTAAAAATTCCATTTATTCACATCTCTTGGTTCATACCAGATGACACTACTATTGCTGGCTCTGGTTTCTGTTCCATGGATGCTACTGCCGAAACCTTTTATCTTGAAGAAGCAACACCAAGATGTATGTTCATAGTTTTCCTTTGGTTATATTTGTTGCTTAATAACATATTTAGAGGACTGTAGTTTGTTATCCACTATTCTTATAGTCATATTTTCTTCAGAGGCATCAAGGGCAATCTTACGCACCACTTGAAAGCACGGAAGAAAGCCTTCATGTAGTGGCAAGTCATGACTCCCATGGCCATGAGGAATTCGATTTCAGTGAAATTTTTGTACATCAACTCATACATACGATAGAGTTTGTTCTTGGAGCTGTGTCAAACACTGCTTCATACCTCCGTCTCTGGGCCCTCAGGTATTGTTCTTGTAAATTGGTCTTTTCATTTCGGTCATCCCCCATCACCTCTCCCCCACTTCTTTCCCTGTAGTGTCTGTGTGAAAGTGCTTTTGCTTGTATTAAAAAAGTGGCATTTTGGTGGATAGAAAGCAACCTTCTTGCATCTTTGGGGTTAGTTCAGATTTCATTTGGGCTTACTTGCAGAGCAATTCAAATTGCTTTTGCCACAATGCACTCGGTAGTGCTTATTAAGTATATGTTTGCAGATTTTTTTTTATAAAAAAATCACTAGTCAAGACTTATATGTTACCGTAGTTGATCAAATCAGGTGAAAACTGATTTATCTGTTAATTTTCTGATGCCGGGTAACAAGGACAATGAAAGTCTTTCCCTCTTCATTTTTAGTTGTGCCAGGTGTAGAACAGCTATGCCTTTTCAAGTAATGACTTGCAGTTTTGTGTTTCTACTCGTACCAATCAAGAAATGGCTTCCGATGGGTTATTATGTTTCATGGGTCAATTTGACTTTAGGAGTGACTTATTTCCATTAAAAAGCTAGCAGTAGCTAATTTTGAGTAACCTCAAATGCTGAAAAGGTTGAGGTTAATTTTTTTTTTTTTTTGGATCAGAGAGAAATAATATTATTAATGATAAAACACTCTACCGCGGATGCGGAAGGGTACACAAATGGAAAAAGAAAA
>JAYMSU010001523.1:0-10264 GCA_036897765.1 Erodium chrysanthum
CTAAATTCATCAGAAAGAAAATATCACAATATGTCAATATATAACTATATACAGGTATGAAGCACACCATAATCTATAACAACGAACCATGGGGGTAGCCACACTTAAAGAGGATTAGACTAGCTGCACTATTTACTACTATATGTCAACAACAGATTTTTTTTGCAAAATGTTGGTCTTTATTTAAAAATTAAAGTATCAGTCCAACATCGAAAAGATGCTGCTCGTAGCACCATTTGATATTTAGTAACAATTGAGTGAAAACCATGAAAGTTGGAAACCATCCGTATCCATTGGACAACAATTTTCAATGCTCAAATGTTCCCACGGAGTTGTTTCCACACTTGTAGTTTCCAAGTATTGAACAACGGAAAGTCAAGTATGAAAACAACTTCACTGAAACATCTTAGCCATTCAGTTTTCATACATTGGTTTTCACCGGAGTATTTCACTATATATATATTAAGACCTCCTCCTATCAATCTGAGCTTTTGGGTTGGACTTGACCTCAATATGATATCACAGTCTAGTTGTTTGGCTTTCACTGTTCTATATCATCCCTTTGATCAGGGTCAAAGGCCCGTTTGTTATTCTTGGTCCATGTGCAGCCACATAGCTCAATCCGGCATGCACAAACAAAAGAGGGAGTTATAATCCAGCATCAAAAAATGTGAATTATGTCACCATTCCCTTTACTTTTTTTAGAGTCTCCACTTCTCAGCTTGAGCTTGGAGGTTGGAACGAGTCTGTTATTGTACTATAACTATTCTTTCAATTATTTGCAATATAAATATATACAATCAAGTGTAAACCTTTTTTTTGAAAAATAAACCATCTTAAGTTGTAAAAACTCATTTATATCCATTGGATCAAGATCAATTGATAGACCAGATTGTTTTTGCTTCATTAATGGCACATGCAGTTATTTATTTATTTATTTCTATTTTAGACATTTCACACTGAGTTAAAGATATTTTTGTCCTTGGCCTAATCCTTGAAAGGGTAAAAATCTGCTTTTACTGTAACGCGTAGATAATGTTCCAAAATTGGTAATGTTCCAAGGATTCATGACAAGAAACTGACAGCAAGTAATCATGAGCTTATCCCTTTCAAATGGTCCTCATGCTTCTCCATATTACAATCTTCAGTCACCAAAGCCTAATGGAAAGGTATCATAACATCTGGTGAATGATGATCCTTTATGTTTTTATCACAATTTGACTCTTTTCTTGTACCATATTGAGCTTTTAGAAGCTTATAAAATACACTAGTGAAATGAGTTTAATTACTTGATATGGATCCTCATAACCTGTCGAACATGGAAAACCATCATATTTAACCCATACAACACCTGAAGCACGCAAATGATATTTTAAGAGCTAAGATTTAAAGACTGTTCTGAAGTTGATTTATATTTTTCTTGATCAAGGAAATGGCGTCGGAGTTTTATCTCTTTATTTTACATTGATCTCGTGGTGGACTTTGACAGTGCATTGTTTTGTCAATCAAGAATTATTGTATGTTTGTATGTTTAACAAAAATTTCTGAAGTCTTGGTATAAAGTTTTGGGATCTTCTACATCTTGGGCTCGGGTTTAATTGTAAATATGTCTGCAATATGTTCTATCAAATAGTTTTGTCGTGTTGAATATTTAAACATGACAACGTTTCATACAATATGTTCTAATTTTTCATGCATTATGCTACAATGTTTCATACACTGTAGAATTTTATGTTTTTTCTACAGTTGCAATCATAAATGGTTCAAACAAGTGATTTTGATATTGTTGTAATTGAAATAATGTTTTATAAACTATAGAAAAATGTATTACGAATTGTGGTAACATGTATTATGAAAATTTTGGAATAATTAAGTATCACTTGTTGAAAACCGAACTTAAAATTCATGATAAAAAGTTAGAACATTAATGGAAAAAAAGTTGGAACATTTTTATAAGAAACTTCGTAACATTATTTACAATTTGTGCCATTAATGGGATGTTGAATCTCATTCATCCACTATCTTGTTCCAATGGATATAAATAAGTCTACAACTTAAGATTGGTTTATACTAGATAGTAACTCGTCCATGGTGAAAACAGAAAATCTGGACCGTTCAATCAGTAGATCTGATCGCCCATATTTAAAAAAAAAAATGTTAATATGCATGATTTTAAATACGCAGAACTTTGGATTTATTTTTATATTTATTTTATAATCAACCCCCTAAAATATAGGCCATCAAATTTTCTATTTTCACAATAAGAGGGGTTTTTTACTAGAGACTAGGTACACCTTTACTATAGCAAATTTTATCTTTTTCGGCCAATCGAGTGGTTAGGGATATGTTCTTCCCCGTATTCTCATCACTTTGAGTATATGAATAATATCAAATCTCTTCTATAACAACAAAAAGAATATTGATACATTTCATCTTCAAGTCAAAATTAGCAAGGTTCTAAATCAGGGGGAGGTGAGAATTAAATTAAGGTTAATTTAATTTAACAAGAAGATATCGGCAAAACACGATTTATATAAAATCTAATCATAACCGTTAAATGTAAAAACCTAAAGATTGGTAAGTTAAATGTAAAAACTAAAACCTAATCATAACTGTTGGATTGTAATTTTAAGGGCTCAGATTAAGTTTGGAACTTACCACCCTTCAAGGTTAAAACTTTCCAAAGTTGATAATCTTCAATGTTAAGTTAAGTTACCAATGTTATAATGTTATGTATAGATCCATCTTAACCATTAAAACCACAAAACCAATAGACATATATGGTTTTCAGTGTTCACTTCAACCTTTGGCTTTCACCTGATTGTTCTTCATATAATATACATACATATTAATATAGTACATATATTAATGATAAATGTATATAATTAGGGTAATTTAGTAACTTGAAACATATATTTAGATCTCTTTTTTAGTAATTTCAGCTTTTTAAAAGGGTAACTTAGTAATTTGATACATACATTTAGGTTTTTTTTCAGTAATTTCATCATTTTAATAGGGTAATTTAGTCATTACATACTAAAAAAACCCTAATCTCATTTTAGCACCATCTCTACACCTCCACTCACCCCAACCTCCATATCTTAGGTCGGCATAGATTGGTTCTCCGCGTCTCCACATCCAGGGGTGAACAGTATTCAATTATAATAGAAATTCGAATCAAAGTCGATTCGAAATAATTAAATGACTCGATTATTTTGATTATTCGATTAGTTTGGTTTGATTAGTTTTGGTTATATTTACAACTTCGATTCGACTTTGATTATCAATATCAGTTAATCGAACTCATCAAGTTAATTGAAATATTATTATATTTATCTGATATTTATTAATATATACACATTCATAATTCATTAAGTATATTACCAACATTATAACTAACATGACCTATCCTTAACATGTTGTAAAATTACTTATTCTCAATGTATTAATTTTTTTTGCTATTTAATATGTAATTTTGTGTATATTCTGCCAGATTAATTTTTTTACTTGACACAAGAAGTGTTATATTTGATCAGCCGATTAGTTCGATTAATAATCGAACCGAATCAAAATAATTTAGTTTCATTCAATTCGATTAGTATAGTGAAAAAAAATTCGATAATTCAAATTGGCAATTCGATTATAAAAGTCGATACTAATCGATCGAATAGTCGTTTGCACACCCCTATCAACATCTTCCAACGGGTGTTCGTTCCTTCGAAGTTTTCCGGGGAGGACTCAAAGGGTTGCAACACTCCTGCTCCCCCGACGTTTGCCCATCTAACATCTAATCCTCCATGCCTCAACGCCTCGGTCACAGTTGTTCGGCGATATAGATCCGGCTAGGTCTGAACGCCTTCATCTCCTACCCTCGTCGCCAGCTGACCAAACGTGAGTTTGAGGTCAGCGGAGAGATGATGCGGAGGTGACTGAGTTGACTGAATTTTCTCCGAGTTGACCGTTTTTTCCATTGAGCTCACTATCGATATCAATGGTTGGATCTCACCGCAAAAACGCCGCAATCTCACCGTTATATCCCGTTTTTAAAATCTCGAGATTTAGGATAAATAATTTATCAAATTCCATTGTATAGAATTACAGCCAATGTTCCTAGGGGAAAAAACTCCCGCTATTGCATCAATTCTGCATTAAGTTGGGTGTGAGCTTAATACGGCTGAAGCAGAAGATGATGACGCAGTTTTAGTTACTTTATGGTATTTTGACTGTAACTCTGGTTTAGTACACACATGCAAGATAGGCAAATGATAATGTTGAAAAATAAATAATGAGGGTAAAAGAGGAAATTTGGAATCTAACCTGCTGTGCTAGCACAAGACAACCTTTACATCTGGCCGAAGTAGCAGAAAATAGAGGGTTTGTGTAATCTCTTAAGTTAACAGCAACAGAGCCAATGCGCAGAGACATATTTCTCCCATAGAGTCTAGAAAATGGTATGTTGTTTTCTTCAATAACAGGATCAAGCTTCTTTAGAAACTCTATCATCCCTTTGTCACCGCCATCAATTTTTGTCAAGCTCACATCTAAGTCTGTGGCAGAAATGGAAAAAACAGAAGTTCTAGTTTTGCTTAACTTAAAACCAGCCTGAAACCCTTCCTTACAGGCACCCGAACCTTCAGACTTTACTAGATTCTGACATGCCTGATAATATGCTTTGAATGACTCTTTATGGATAGCTTCTTGCACTTTGAGAACAGATGAAGGATCTTCTAAATTTATCTCAAATCCATTATAGCAAATCTTCTTATCAGGACTGGAATCTTGGGACTCGGCAGCTTTGAAGGATTTATTTCCTTCAGATACAAGTTCATCAAGAAATTTCATTCTGACAGCTAATTCAGAGGCCTCGTTCTTCATCAACCTATAGTGCTCATCAAGCCAGCCCTGCAATGGTTCTTCCTCAATTTCAGCAGACAGTCTATGTATACAAAACTTTAAACATCCAAGTTTTGTAGAGCTAGGTTTTTTGGTTTTTGAGCTTTCTTTTTTCATGGGACACAAAAGTTGAGTCTTAGCAGCAACAATAAGCTTCAAACCTCTCAACATATCCTCAAAAGCATCATCAATGGCACGTAACTCCAACCTGAACGGCATACAAATATGAATATCAAGCCCTTGAATAACCCAATCCCACACAGTGCCTGCTGATGCTTTTCCATCAGATGAACCAGCTGGAGTGCTGGGAATACGAGAGATCTGCATCCGGCTGCTTTTAAAAATTCTGGAACCATTCAAAATGAGTGTAAATCCTTCAAGAAGAACACCTATACGTGCATTCTCAGAGAAAATTGACTGAACCTGAATCATGACCTCAACCCCATCTCCAGCCTCAGCAGATATACTCAGCATTTCAACATCAACAGCAAAAATAGTTTCCTTTTTCTTCTTTTTATCCAAATGTCCTAATTCCGGAGTCACTTCATTATTTTGTCCCACATCTCTTCCACTAGATACATCTTTATTAGCAGCTTCCTGAAGCTTCTGATTGTAGATCAATGACTTCAACTGCAAAACAAGTTCAATCAGTGATAAATGCACATCAGGCTCCCATCGAAGTGTAATATCAGTAGCACTGAAAAGAGAGCAGACAGCAATCTCCTTAAGACCACCAGAACGCCGTACAAACTTTGCATTCTGTATGTCAACCAATGTCACTTTTGTTTCGGGCCTTTGCTCCTCCAAAAATTCCTGATAAATGGATCTTGCCCTTTCAACTTCAATCTGGGTAGAATGTTTCTCTTTGTTTACACACATACTAAAATGGAAAATATCTAAAGAAACAGAGTATTTCATCTTCAGGCGTCCATCAGGAACTGTGGATATTACATTCGCTGTGCGTGGCGTCCCATCAGCCGATACACTGATCACAACTTGACCACCCTGTGATCCATAATTTACACGCTTTGGATCTGCAACAGTTGTGTTCTCTAGGCCAGAGTCACCAGCAAAATTTACAGAGCACCGTTCAAGGTTAAACTTTAGGAGTCGTGTGCCTTTCCCTGATGATTTGGATGAACGATCTCCACGGTTAGGTGACACTCTTTTTCCAGAACCAGATAGATTCTTCAAGAGAGTTTGGAAGGATATGATAGTTGATACAAGTGATTCGACGCGCTTGAAGGTAAAGTAAACACCCATACCAGTAACATCAACAGAAAGAACCAATTTGCATTTAGAGTCATCTTCAACTGTATCCATATCCTTTTTGCCCCAATCCAGACTAACCTTTGCTATGTGCAATAAGGAACCAGAATTTGACTCCATGCCAAAAAGGTTTTCTTTTGAGCATTCATGATATTCTTCAGCCAAATGCAAATTCAACTCACCAAGTTCCATGTGCACCAAAGTTCCCATACTTGATATATTATTTGCGAAGATATGTGACGATTGTGAGCAACCCTGAAGCAGAAAATTAAGATGTATTTTAGTTAGAAAGAAAAAGTACTGGAATTAAAAATAATAAAGCCATGTGGATTACTACTTCCAGGAAGGCACTCATGCAGAATTGAAGTGGTTGAGAAAGTGAGATACAGATATTTTTATGAGCACTTAACCAAACAGGATGATTTGAAGAAGCCGAGCTTACAGAGTACATGAAATAACCTAATACAAGATGCATACATTAATATATCAAAATATAGCAACAACTCAATATGAAGCTTGAAGCTTGGGTTTTAGACAATGCACAACTTGAAGCTTCCTTCTGCATTCAATAACTCAATCCGCAGATATAACACTAGCAAACCCATTTAAAGCACAGCTTGCAAGGGAAATTTTAGTAGTACACAAACTAAGAGACTCTAAGAGTTCCTATTGCCATCAAGGCCAACGCATTTGCATGTCAAAGGGTTTTAATAACCAGCCACCTTAAGATGACTTAAAATGTCCAATAGACTCACTTCAACCAATAATATTGCATTAAGCATTTACATCATAGCATTTTACTGTACGATATATAGGTTGGCCATCAATAGGCATTTTCTTAGCAAATCGATGATTTAGTAAGGCCTATGCTATATTTTGTAAATACGCAGTTTTTTTACTTATAGAATTCGCTTTTATGTAAAATCCACTTTGAAAACTATTGACGTTATTCCACATCGGAAGAACGTGGAATAAATTACCACTAGATATACAGTTGGACCCTGGTTAGCTTAAGCTTTTGGTTGGTAAGTTTAATATGGTATCGGAGCCTGGTTTGATTTGGGTCTGTGACCCATTTGGGTTTCTTCCCCCATCAACTCTTGGTCCATGTGCAAGACATGTCGCGTGGTCCATCTTGCAAATGAGGGGGATGTTGAAGTTATCTCACATCGGAAGAATGTGGATTAAATAACCAGCCGATACAATTTTTTTATTAGAACCAGTGGATATACTAGTTGGACCTTCCACCTAATACCTTAAGCTTTTGGGTTGGAGTGAGATTAACAAAAGCAAACAACTAAATCTGGGATGAAAACCCATCAATAACCATTTTTACTTTCTCAAGTACATGAAATTTGGTATTACAAAGAAGGTAAGGTTTTATGGCGACAATCGAGTTTTGAAGTCTTGTGGACAACAAGGTTGTTTCCTTGCATCTCTGGGAAATTGTTTTGGGTTTTTTAAGAGGATTTCCTTGATTGATATTAAGAAGAAATAGAAAATTCTGCTTTAATCTTTCTGAGTTCCTCCTTTAGAGGACACCTTGCTATTAGAGTTTTATTTCTAAACAAATAATAAGTGATCATAACAGCAGTAAGAAATAAATCAGGCATTACTTACATGATATAGAGGGGAACCACTGACACTATAAAGCACAACAGTCATCTCAGGGGCAGAGAGAAGACATGTCCACATAATAATTTTCATATCATCAGTAGATGGTGGCCTTTCAGGAGTAGGTTTTTCCTCTCGGAGTGTCATTGCCTTCTTTTTGGATGACTGCAGTTTCAACCATGGCTTCAATCTACTCATTATGATGTTGCAACGAGTGCCTCCCAGCTTAATATCTATTTCAGCTCTGACAGGTGAGGTTGCCTGTAATGCAAAAGCATCCAAATTAGTCAGTAGGACACCAGAACTCACAGAAGTGCTCAAAGTTCAAGAACTCAATATACATCCAGAATTGAGACTTTATCATAATACCAAACAATTAAAAGAAAACATAATTCACTAAGAAACACAATTAGTATTATTTTTTTATAGAGCAGAGAAGTTCTCATGAGCTCTTTTTTTTAAAAGTAGAAGTTCTCGTGAGCTTAGTTTACTGGTATTGACGTCAACCATCATTTAATGAAAAATGCATGTGCCTAAACCAAGAATGTCAAGAACACGATGAAGGTCAAATGAACGTGTATACCGCCTTAAGTTTTTGGCTTTTGCGTATGAATGTGTTGTATTTGGCATACCTCTATTGGAATGTAAAATAATGAGACAACATCGACCTTCAATATCTCCAAAATAGAAGTGCCAGCTTCTCTAAAGAGCTGAAAGATAATGAGCAAAAATCATGTCATGGAAAAGCAAAATGCAAAATGAATATAAGCCAAAAAAGCTTTACTATTGAAAGTTACAAGCATACATGAATCTCACTGAACTCCAATTGAAAATCAAGGCGTGTGCTCTCCCCCACATCTTCGCTGGACTGGGATTTAGCAGTCCTCAATTGAACACCCATGATGTTATTATTGATGACAAGATTATGATCTTGATGAATGAAACTAACATCCAATTTTGGCAACTTGATGCAAACCTATTAAAGAAGAGCATAACTTTTTGTTAGCTACTGATTATCAGAAATCAGACCATAAAAAACAATATAAATCATTATTAACACAGAAAAGTCACTGTTTAGCTCCAGAAACCATTTTAAGTTGTGGAAATTTTTGATGAAGGCGCATGAATTATTTTAGAGATAATGGTAGAACTCTACTGTGTACTTTAGTGTCGTGGCAGGTTGTTACTGTCAACTTTGCTGTGGCAGGTTGCTACCGTCAACTTTGTTTCAGTTGCACCATCAGGTAAATTCTGTTTTTTTTTTTAAACATTAGGTAAGTTCTGTTAAAACTAACAGAAAATGTCACTTTATGTGGCATGTGATAAACATGTGATCTTGGTAATTTTCAAAATGCCAAAAAATACCCTTCTTCAATCTCTTCTTCAGGAATAATGGCAGAAATCTACTGTGTACTTTAGTGTTATTGCAGGCTGTTACCCTATACTTGTTTTAGGTACACTGTTAGGTAAATTATGTAAAATTAATATGTGACACTGGAAAGTGTTACTCTGTTGGATTAATCTTTTGAGTTTTGGAGATGCACCAACACTTTGATTTTCTGATACAACTACAGTCCCGTAACTTAGTTTCTATACCTTTTTGGTTTTGCAGTTATGCTTTGATTTTGATCCCGCCATTGTATATTAGATATCAGTCTTTTCCTAACAGTATATGTAGAAGGAATCTTTAACCTTAATTTATGGGACGGTGCCCTTAATCACGCATGCAAGGAGAGAGTCTAAAAAATCTTAAGGATAATGGCAGAATTCCACTATATACTTTAGTGTTGTGGCAGGTTATTTTTTATAGGTGGTTACCCTCAAGTTTGTTTTTTGGCAAATCGAGCTTTTGGGGATAATTAGGTCTTTTCAATTCGTTTTTAACTCCATAACTAATGGTGCAACTAAAACAAATTACACAGTAGCAACCTGCCACAAAACAAACCTGACGGTAACAGCCTACCACAACACTAAAGTACACAGTAGAATTCTGCCATTATCCCATTATTTTAACTCTATATATTCACCGTGATTGCACAAGTACACCTCTTCTTTCTTAACTACATACTTACAGAAGAGATGCTCCCTGAAAGGCTAAAACCTGTTGGACAACTTGGACTAAAATGCAAATAATGCATTGCCACCAAATAAGAGGTTGACAGTGATATCTATCAAGAACCACCATTAAATCCTGCTTTTGCCAACTGCTTCGGTTTTGTTTAGTAGATAGTCAGAAGGATTGAATGGCTGTTTCAGACCTAAACTGCATGTCAATATTTTTGATTCATCATCTATTTTGAAGACTAATGTCAGTATAAACCATAAGATCTAAGCTTCTTCTCATGGAACGGTAAACTAATCATCTCCAAGAAAATCATTACATTATTCAATGGCGCAAATACTGACCCGGTTTCTGATACCAAGTTAAACTTACTCCAACCCAGAGGCTTAAGCTGAAGGCCCAACTAATATAATATATCAGGTGGCC
>JAYMSU010001524.1:0-10258 GCA_036897765.1 Erodium chrysanthum
ACTCTTTCCTAAACCAAATACTATAACATAATATCAAATGATAAGATAGGTAATATATTAATTACTCCTTAATTGCAGAATCACTTGCTACTAGGGGTGGCCAAATTTGCACTGCCATCCGGCCCAACCGCCCAATCCGCTTCAACCGGCACCGCCGGATCCAGGACCATGGGGTTTTATAGCGGGGCCGAATCTCATAAATGTGTCACCAGACTTAGTGGGCTGGTTAGCGGATCAAAGGAGGCCCAACCACCGGTCGTCCGGCAAAACCGGCCCGCTAAGCAAACATACCTTAATAGAGATTACCGTCAATCCTGCATCTTGGATTATTCGTTATGGATACATGGCTCCTCCTCGTCCACGCACGCTTACCAACAACATTGAATGCGTGAACAAAGTCTCCACATTTTCCTCTTCTTATTCACTTTTGCAGATCTTAAAACCATTATACTCTCTTTTCTTCTTCGATGTTGTCTTTCTCGCATCCTTTTCAGAGCTTATCTTCATAGTGATTAATGTTGAGCAGGTATCTCCCTTTATCTTTCAATTTCTACTTCGTCTGTTTGTCTTTTTGGTTCACGGATAGGGTTGTCTTTCTAGTTTACCGCAAGGGTTGGGGTTGGGGTTAAGGTTAGGGTTAGGATTGAACTTTTTTTACTGTGTTTGGGATCTGTCTACATGATATGGACAGATTTTTGTGTGTGATATGGTATGGATAAGAAAGAAAACAAATTGAATCCAGAAAAGATGTGTCTGCTTCTGTGTTATTTGTTTTCTGGTACATGACATATGGAACACAGTAACTGCTTGTTAATTTTGTTCATTGAAACTGAGCTGTTTTTGCTTCTTGTTTTGGTATATGTCAAGTTGTCTCTGTTACTACATATGCACCATCTTTCCTATTTTTTGAGTAAAACTATCTTTCGAGCACAATCATTGCTATTCAATTACCAAGATCGAGTCGAGCACAATTTTTTCTATTTAATTACCAAGATTGAGTTGAGCAGTTTTTTCTAACCGAACCAAATCTTGATAAATTTATCAACATTCTGTTTGTTTAACTCCTAAAAATATGTATCATTAATAAATTTATGATGGTTAATTATTTAAAATATAATAGGAAAGGTAGTGATATTGACTAATCGAAATCAAATATCCTTTGAACAAACAGGTACAGTAAATCTGGTAATTAATTATCAAAACGCACCGTTTCATATCGTTAATAATAATCGTTTCCTTTATCGAGCCTAGTCGGCAACGATCCTATGTAATGTTTCAATGAAGCCGCCGCTTCTTTACTTGCGGCTCAAATAATCGGATGCGGATTATAACCTCAATCACAAACCCTAGATTGATTGATTATTTGAGAAACCATAGATCAGTTCCGTCCTCTTGAACAATGGGAGACGCGAACGACGCCTACATGCGCGGCCAGAACGACGCCGTCCACGGCCGCCCCAAACTGCAGAACCGTATGAATATTCCCCAGCTCAAACAGGTCCGTCATATTTTACAATCGTTACATATTATGCAATTTCACAGTTCATTCTATTTTAGGGTTTTGTGGTATTTGTGTCGAGTTGATTGAGGGTCTTATGAACGGTCTGATCTGTATTTTTTTCCCTACCAAACGATTCGGTGTATTTCAGAATTGATATTTAGCTGATTCTGTGAATTTAGCATGTGTTTCGGTTCAGTTTTTGTTTGATTAAATCGTCAGAAATTTGAAGATTCAAGTATTTCTCAATTTCTCGTTGTTGATTTATGTTTGCATGCGTTTGATAAACTTGAATTTTGATGGGTAATATGAAAATCTGGAGGTGTTTAAGAGATTACCCATGGAGCAGCATTTCATACTGTTTCTATTGCTTGTATTCTGAGCTTTCTTACCTACCAAACAATTGCTGGTGATTTATTTTGGATAATGGGTTTTGCAATTTATTTTCTTCCTTGTTGAACACTGTCTCTCATCAGCTCCTTTTTTTTGTATAGGATTTGGGTGTTGCTAATAAGCTAATTATTGTTCTTTAACTCCTTTTCCCTGATTTGTTTTTTCTATGCAGATTGGGCAAAGCCATCCAACTGGATTAACTCCCAATCTTCTAAAACTATTTGAACCTCGACCTCCTTTCGAATTCAAACCACCTCCAGAGAAAAGAAAATGCCCACCATATGCAGGTTTTAATTCTTTGTTCTTTTTTATCTTCTCAATTTCCAATTTGGTGTCCATTGGTTCAACTTGATTTTGATTGTACTTCCCCTCTTAAGGAATTGCACAATTTGTGAGTCATTTTGCCGAGCCTGGAGATCCAGAGTATGCTCCTCCTGTCCAGAAGGCTGAAACTCCTGTAAGATGCTATCTTCTTTTACTGATTTTTGATGAAAAATATACAAATTAGCATGATATACTCTTATGTGCTTGATAGTATAACCATGGATATTATTCTGAAAAGAGCTTATATTCTGTGCCACTTCTTTAAATAATAATGCGAGTGGCTGTTCTAAAATCACAATGCGTAAAGGTGGATTTAGACTTTATTCCAAGTATACACTCAACCAGATTTTTCTGAATTTTTCATGAATTTTTCTGGAGGTACTTAGGACATTTAAATGGGCACATTAAACCTTTATGACGTGAACGTGATCTTGTTTTGTTTAAGATCTTAAGAGAGAACTCTGTTGAAGTTGGAGAGTTGTGTGTGTTGACGTATGCTTTAGATCAATCACCAGAAATACCAGAAATAGCAATCCGTCCTATTTATTGAAACTTGAAATTAACCTGTGCTATTAGCCTCTAATGGGCTAGCTGCAGGGATTTGGTCTAGGCTGTATGAAATACATTTTTAATAAAAAATTACTCTTCCTATTGGTGTTTTTAGGATGTGATTGTATTTTTTTCTTACAATTTAAGTTCTAACTTTTTTCACAAATAGCCAATAACCCCTAGTTTGGGAATTACCCTATGTTTGCCATTTAGGTTAACGAGTTGCACAAAATGCTAAAAGTGGACGTAGAAAATCTCAACATTTTTTTAGATACAGTGGCTTTTTTGGGGTTATGAGAAACTAACTTACTTTGTCGCTTGATGTTCTCTTATGTCTTGATTAATTCAGGCCGAAAGAAGGGCTCGAATCCACAAATTAAGACTGGAAAAGGGTGCAGAGAAGGCTGCTGAGGAGCTTCAGAAATGTATTATACTGCCTTTCATCCTCTATCTTAGTCAACAATATGCCTATTTGATGTCTGCAGAGTTTAGTGCTATTGATGGGCATGCTCTAATATTTATCTTATGTTGTAGATGACCCAAGTAATGACCCAAGCGTATCAGGAGATCCATATAAGACATTGTTTGTATCTGGGCTGGTATGAATTTATGTCTCATTGCTCATGAACATTCACGTTTCTGTCCAAAATTTTTTACACGTATGACTAACCATTTATATTGTCTGCTTGCAGAGCTATGAGACAACCGAGAGTAAGATTAAAAGGGAGTTTGAGTCCTATGGGCCAATTAAACGGGTAGGTATTTTCAAGCATCCCCAACCGGGATCGGTAAGATGACCATATGTTGCAGTTGCTTTTTTTCTCTTTAAAAAGAAAACAAAAAGTGATATTTTAAAGTGCATATTATAATATTTATGTTTTAAAAATAAAATTGAATATTTTGGGGTGTGGTGTTTCTTCCTTAACTTGTTGCCTGTATATGCTTCCGTCATATATAGGAACCTGTAGTAAATTGGTATTAGAAATTTGTTCCCTTGGTTAGTAGTTATGAAAATCTATGTTCAGAAGAAAAATCAATTGTTGTAGTGCATTTATTCGAGGAAAAGTTTCTGTTTTGATAGCAATGGAACTGCAACTAGTCGGGCTTGTCGTATTCATATTCTTTTGCAATCAATTTGATTGGAAACTGTTTGGGGTGTCCATACATACCCCTTTAACATTGAAGTGTGGATAGCAAGTTGTTTGTAATAGAACATGTAGTACCTTGTAATTGCCAGTAAATCTTATCAGGCTCTTCTATTTATCCTATCTAACTTAAATTAATGCAGACCGGTTAAGAAATCTTCTTTGGACATGGGTACTGTTCTGATTTATAGGAGTGTTTTAGCATTTAGATGATTCATGTCTAGACCCTGGTAAGGAGGGTGATTGTTTGGTTCTGCCAATAAAAATATGGTTTCCAACATCCTACCAATCCTATTCCATGGTGCTCCATCTGCACATTTGAGCTGAAAATTTAAGTTGAGCAGGGGAAGTGTTGCATTGTGCCTTTGGCCAATAGTTTCAAGCAACAAAAGGTGGAGCCTGGGTAAAATATCAGGATTAGTATTTCTCTCTCTTCTATTGGATTTGTGGTGCATTTCCTGCTACTAAAAGTTTACTTTTGGCTTTAAAGGCTATCAAAAATGTATGGCAGTTGGGAAGATCCTGGTATCTCATTTATTATTTATGTATATAGTTATACGTAGTGTATTATTTTAAAAATAATTATTCCCTGGTAAGGGGAGGTTAGTTTGTTCAACAAATGGTAAATTTGCAACGATATATCGGTTTTTCTGCAACTCTAGCACTGGTGATGATGCATCTTGGGACGAAGAGCTCTTTGATTTAAAGGTGAGCACGGCTAGTGAGGCATAGTGCCTGTCTGCCGTGCCATTTAGAATTGTCATTTAGTTATAGGAATTGATGAAAATCTTCTCAGTTTCTAACCCATCACATGACATTTGAGTTTTCTTCTGTGACTATATTTATTTTTGTTTGCTTTGAACTTCTCAGGTTCGGCTGGTTAATGACAAATCAACAAATAAACCCAGAGGCTATGCTTTCATTGAGTACATGCATACTCGGGATATGAAATGTTGGTTTAATGGATTGTTCTTTTCTCAAATTTCAGTTCATATATTATTTTATTTTTCCATCAGTACCTGAACTGGAACACACTTTACAGCTGCTTATAAACAAGCTGATGGGAGGAAGCTTGATGGAAGAAGGGTACTTGTTGATGTTGAACGTGGGAGAACTGTTCCCAACTGGCGACCTCGCAGACTAGGTGGTGGACTTGGAACTACCAGGGTTGGGGGTGAAGATGTTAACCAGAAGCATTCGGGAAGGTAAACACATAGTTTCAACCAAGTGAATATACTTTTTGATTTGAAATCATTCTCAGGATTTCTCTGATTCCAGTGAGAGGGTTGGACAACAGGCAGAAGTTGCAACTTGATTCTCATGCATGACTTGCTTTTTTTTTTAATTATTATTATTATCTCATTTATGTTATGTTGAAGCACTTTTCTCACATCTGACTATGCCAAACCGAATTGTTTCAGTCAGTCTAGAAACTGAGGGAGTCTTGTCTTTCTTGTGTACTATTTCTTGACTTTGCCTTCATTTTCATGATCTTTGTCATTGAATTTTGTCCTCTGCTTCTCTCTGTCAATGAAGATTGCTTGCCAAGTATGGTGCTGGAAGTGGCCTTCAAAGTTTACTAAAAACTTTTAAATGATTGTCATCCTAGTATCATGAGTGCTGTAATTCTTCACAAGTTGTTGCAATATGGCTTGTGTAGATAGATGATGTCACAAACTTTTGTAGACTTGACTTCTAAAAGGTGAACAATGATTCCAGTGTAAACTTTGCAGAATTCTAATTGTGACTCTCATCTCTGCAATCATATACTCTAGAACACTGCACAGCTCACAACTTTAATCTCCTGTATCTACCTGAGTGAACCTAAATGATAAACATTTTTCTATGTGCTGGGCACCTTCCCCTCCAGTTGGTTTCATTGTTTTGCATTTTATTAGGATTTTCTTTTGATGCATATTTTTGTTCTATTTTTCTTGATGTATATAATATATTGGTTTCGAGTTTAGCTGCAAAAATATAATATCCTGAGTGTTTATCTTGTTTTTATCCCTCAGAGAGCAACAGCAATCAGCACCTGCTCGCTCAGAAGAGCCCAGGGTACGAGAGGATCGTCATGACCTGTAAGACTTTTACCTGATTAGTTTCAACCTTCTCTGATTTGATCTTCCTATTAACTGAAAAAACGACGTGCATTAATCATGTCAAAATATTGAATTTACTTTAATGATCAATACTGAAGCAACTGACCATGTGATTGAATTTGACAATGTTTCAGGGAGAGGGAAAAGTCCCGTGAAAGAGGCGGTAGGGATAGAGAGAGGGAACGTGAGAAATCCCGTGAACGCTCCCACGAAAGGCCAAGAGATCGTGATCATAGAGAGGACAGGCACCACCGAGATCGAGACAGAACCAGGGATAGGGAGAAGGAGAGAGATAGAGGGGGCCGTGACCGTGACCGTGACCGTGACAGAACACGTGATCGTGGCCGAGACCGTGGTCGGGAGAGAGACCGTCCACGAGAGAGGGATAGGGACAAAGACTATGAAGTTGAGGACGCTGATCGTGGGCGTTCACGTGATAAGGAGCCTGAGCATGATCGTGTTGAATCGAAACATGAGCGGGACCGGCGTGGTGACAGGGACCGAAACTATGATCAAGCTGATCCAGAGGATGATCGTGGCTGGTATGAACATCCAGAAGGCCATGACGGTGAGTATGATCATCACCGAGGTAGGGGACAGTATGATCAATTGGATGCCCCGGGTGAGCTTGACCGTTATGGTCAATATCCTGACCATGATGATCATGACCGGTATGATCGTATGGAAGAGGACACTTACCATTATGATCGTGGGACCTCTGAGACCCGGGAAAGGGAGAGGACCCGTGATGTAGGTGAGTACCGGCGTTCAGATAGGTCAGTTTCTCGGGAGCATGAGCACTAAGTATTCTACTTCTGCTGTCATCTGCATAAGTTAGGGTGAATCGAACTATTGTCGTTATATTTGTGTTGAATCTTTGAGCTTGTATGTGCTGTTATGTTTTTATTTGATGGGAGAGATTTTCTAGACATTGGTTTCTTTGTAAGTTTATGTCATCTTATGTGTTTCAGACAATATTGTTCCCGTATTTACTGTTTCTGTTGTGACCAAATATTATGTCATGTTCTGGGTAAGTATTTACTGTTTGTGACCATATTTTCTAGAACTTCTAGAATTTGATTCCTATATTGAGTTGTGAGAAATATCAGGCTTCATTATGTAAACTGGATCGGGATAAAAGCAATAAATGATATTTGTCTACCAAGTGTAATGTTATTCAAAAGAATGAACAAAACCTATTTTTTAAAACAGAATAAAGTTTAGTACTAAATCCAAAAGAAAAAACGTATAAAATTAAAGAACTGATTTGAAACATAGGACAAGTATGTTTGTACTCTACTTTAGTTGAGTGAGTAGAGACCAAACAAGGTAAGCAACAAACAAAGGACCTATAGATCCGTTAGATGTTTTTGTTTGCAGGGCAAGCAATTGAAGGAAGAAGAAACCAAAATCCATGAAGCTTCATAGATTGCTACAAAAATAAAGAGAATCTCATAGGTGTCCGTACAGCCGAGAAACCAGAGCTGCTTCTCAGAAATTTCCTGGAAATCTCATTTCCTTGTTTGTTTCCACCTAATTACTTGCTTCTATTTTCCAGAAAAACTAAAGATAAACCCCAAAAACATTAATTGAGAAGGAGAAAAAAGAGTGGTCTGTTTCAGAAATTTTGAATCTTGATTGATGTGTGTAGTTTAAGAATTACCAGACAACAACAGAGATATAATGACAATGATGCTAAAATTGTGACATTTCTATAGTCAAAGTGTACAAAAAGTAACTACAAGTTTAAACCAAGATTAAGTACAGAAACAACTTGGAAGCTTCACTTGACTGCTTCCTCTAATGTTATGTAATGTAATGCTGTTTCTTAAGCAACCCTAAATCAGAGAAAGACCTTGAAGCTCAAGCTACTGTATATATGGCTCTTCACCTTCCACGAAACTTCAACATCTCACCAACTGCCTCTCAACTCACACAAACACAGCACTTAGTAATTAGGCAGAATCTAGTTTGGGGTCATTAGCTCCAAGATTTGATTTCCATGAGTTACATTACATGCAATCAACTTCACACATTGAACATAACATTTGTTGGGATAAACAAAACCCGTGACCAAGACTTGTATGTAGACACTATCCGTTCAAGACCGATGTTTATGCAAGTTGATTGTTGATGGGTTTGGTTCGAATTCATAAGCCATGGCACATTTCTCAGAAACGATACAATTTAGTTTTTAATCCTATAATCAAAATTAAACTATAAAGGTTGAGACAATATCAGTACTGGACCACATAGTGATGTAAGCACTAGACGTGTAGTGAAGGTACACACCTCTTTAGCCTCTCACTCAACAGGTACAATATAAAGGAAATGATAGGAGGAGAGCAACGCACAAACAAGAAAAATAAAACACAGAGATAGACCAACTCTTCTTCTTTCTCTCAATTACACATAAACTACCGCATTGATGGGCCATCAAGCTCGAGTGCAGGGTCGGGACATAGTGATCACAGCAACATGGATGGTGTTTGCCATGATGAGCATCACCTGCAAATCAGAGAGACTCTTGAAAGAGCCCGAAGACTCCATTGTTTTCGATAAAGAAACAAGACACAACATGTTACACAGAATAGTTAATTTCCTATGGCAATATGGCAAATCATCTTATCAACCTGTCTGGCCCGTAAGTTCAACGAGCCATTTCACTAATATTTACAACCTTGATTGTGATCATAAGTAGTTTAACTTGTGTTATGTTAGTGATTGCAGGAAATGAAGTTTGGTTGGAAAATAGTGGTGGGATCAATAGTTGGATTCTTCGGGGCAGCATTGGGCAGCGTTGGAGGGGTTGGCGGAGGAGGCATTTTTGTCCCAATGCTTTCCTTAGTCATTGGGTTTGATCCCAAATCTTCCACAGCTATTTCCAAGTGTGAGTAACATATTCATCTCACACATCAACACATATATATTGTGTTGAATTGATGAACTGATTGGTGAAGGGTTTGATGGTGAGACACAGGCATGATAATGGGCGCTGCAGGATCAACAGTTTACTATAACTTGAGGCTTAGACACCCGACACTAGACATGCCCCTCATCGACTATGACCTTGCCTTGCTCTTTCAGCCCATGTTGATGCTCGGAATCAGCATTGGCGTTGCCTTCAATGTCATCTTCGCGGATTGGATGGTCACAGTTCTGCTCATCATCCTCTTCATAGGTAATTTGTTTGATAAGTCATTTTTATACCAAGAATTGGGCTTTATTGTTTATGTAGAAGTAAGAAGCACCAAACTTATGCTTCTTATTGATAAGACTGCGTACAGCAGGGTTCGAACTCTGTTGGAGGGAGCCAATTATTGAGCTTTTGGGTCGGATCCATTAGATTCAAACTTATTAAGTATTGTTTTGCACAATTGATGGCATTGGCAGGCACATCGACGAAAGCTTTGATCAAAGGCATAGAAACATGGAAGAAGGAAACAATCATGAAAAGGGTTTGTCCATTGTTTACTACTTCAATAGTTAAGCTTTAAATTGGTTGAGGTTTTTGCAAAGTTGAGTCTTGTTTCAACTTGATTTCAGGAAGCAGCAAGGTTGTTGGAGTCAGAAACCAAACCAGGTGGTAAGTAGCTTTGGTCTTGACTATTAAACTTAGAATAAAATTGACAAAGCTTTCAACTGCAGAAGGTGGTGGAGATTACAAAGCTCTAGCGAGTAGTCCCAATACTCACGCGGAGGAGGAGGTGAGTGGTCTTGAAAGTTTGGTCTTTGGCAAGCCTTACTCGATCGAAGACTTTTTTTATAATCCATTTTTGTATCAAGATTTGGGTTCACTTGCTTATGTAGTACATAAGTAAGGAGCAGCAAACTTATGGTTCTTACTTATAAGACTGCTTACACATTAAGGTTCAAACTCTGATCCTTCACTGTATATATTGGAGAGAGTCCTTAACCATAAGGTCAATTTGAGTTGGTTCTGGATGGAGACATTAATGATGGTTCAATTCCAGATTACACTGATAAAGAACATCCATTGGAAAGAACTGTTATTGCTGGTGTATGTGTGGGTGGCTTTTCTTGCTGTTCAGATTCTCAAGGTAATAATAAGTTTTAATTTACTTACTATTTTCACATATATAGTCAAGTACAATCATATATGAATATAAATATATATTATGTTTCTTGATCTTATGCGTATGCATGTGCATGCAGGAATATACTGCAACCTGCTCTGTCAATTTCTGGATTCTCAACGCCTTGCAGGTACACATCATATATCAGCA